>JAKZLQ010000005.1:0-14030 GCA_023309525.1 Arxiozyma bovina
TTTATTAAAGTACTTTTCAAGTTCTAATTGCCAAGTATACTAAGGTTAATTTACATGTAACAGAGATATATGTTAGGAAGATTATACAGAGAACCCTAGAAAAATCTAATTGGTAGGGTAATGATAAGTTACACACGTTTGAGAGATATTCTCATGCGACGGGATCAACATTCAATATCTTTGGTGAGTGTGTAAAATCGTCGTAACGCAGAATCTCATTTTAAGAGGAAGTTATTCTTTTCTTGTGATTCTTTAGGTTTTACCATATCTTCACATTATATAGAGAAAGTAATCTAATCATAGAATTTTAAGGTGTATAACTCGCTAATACATATTTTTAATACTTTCTACAGAGTAATATACCCTACACAAAAAATACATATCTGCTAAAAAACTTATATGGGATCTGTTAGATTGTATTATCGTGTTGAATAATCTCAATTATTTGAAATCAAGAGGTGGCATTGTCGGTATATCAGGAATAGTTACCTCTCTCTTTGGAATGCAAGATATTTGGAAAGCAATCAAATAAAATAATAAAATCACATATCTTGAACAATATTAGAATATTATATGTGTTTATATAGAATTATATAATTATTGATCAATAGATTCTAAAATATATTAAATGTATACAATTTAAATGATCATAAACAATAATATGCAAATGATGTTCCTAACGCCCCACTTCATATATACGGTATTACCTTTACCTTCATATGATACGAGAGAAGTTGTGACACCATGATGTATTGTCATGACAGTTGGTGATGAGGGGTGTGGTTCAGAAATATATTGGGAAATTTGTGGTGCTGTTGTGGTTAGTGATCTTTTAGATCTTCCAGATTCGACAGCACTGGCATCAGTATCCTTTACTGAAGTGGTAGGACTTGGTGCACTGAAAGCAGTAGATGGTGTACTGCTCTCTTCTTGCTGATTCTTTAAAGTAGTGTAGATAGATTTAGAAGAATCATCTCCGTTGATACTGCTTATGCTTATATCAGAGGTTGCAGATGGCTCTGGACAATAAGTAGTAGTCATCGTAACTCCATTGACCACCGTAGTAAAGACCACCAAAGTACCACTTAAAGTAGTTTCTGGCTGTTCATTAACCTTTGTAGATGATTCAATACTACTACGAACGGAGGAAGATATGGATGGAGTAGAAATCACAGTAGAGCTGTGTGATGTTTCGATAATAGAAGATAAGGAAGAGGAACCTATAATAGTTGAGTTTCCGTATATAGGACTTACAATAACAGATGAAGAATGACCACTAGAAGTTTGAATTGAAGATGTGACAGCACTTCTAACTGTACTAGGATTCGATGATATGATAGAACTCTTAACCAGACTGTTTTGGGTAGAAGAGCTTTGGACTGTGATGGAGAGTTTAGAAGACGATGAAACAACTGGCTCAGGAAGAGAAGAGCCGACAGTACTACTGACCATAATACTTTTAGATGAACTTAACGAAAATGACACAGAGGTAGCTGAACTTATAACACTAACAGATGGAGGTGGAGTGATCACAACAACAATTACTTCTGGGGATGAAGAACCATTACTGTCGGTGACGGTAGTAGTGTATGTAGAAGTGGTTGGAGCAGTGACTGAACCTATAGTGGTAGTGGTAAAAGTGGAAGGAGATGGAGTAATCACAACAACGACTACTTCTGGAGAGGAAGAACCATTCGAATCAGTAGTGGTGGTTGTGTAAGTGGATGTGGTTGGGACTGCTACAGTGTCTGTAGTGGTAGTATAGATGGTTGAGAAGAATATAGATGGAGGTGGGGTGATGACCACCACAACTACCTCTGGGAATGAGGAGCCATTAGAGTCTGTGACAGTGGTGGTGTATGTAGATGTGACTGGAGCAGTAACTGAGCCTGTAGAAGTAGTGTAGACGGTGGATAAGGATATTGATGGAGGTGGGGTAATGACAACCACAACTACCTCTGGGGATGAGGATCCATTAGAATCTGTGACAGTAGTAGTGTATGTGGATGTGACTGGAGCAGTAACTGTGCCTGTAGTGGTAGTGAAGATCGTGGATGGAGATGGAGTGATAACAACTACAACAACCTCTGGGGAGAAAGAACCGTTTGAATCAGTAACTGTTGTGGTGTAAGTAGAGGTTGTTGGAGTAGAGACATCACCTGTAGTGGTGGTGGTAGTAGTGGAAGGAGATGGAGTGATAATAACCACAACGACCTCTGGAGAAGAAGAGCCGTTACTGTCAGTGACTGTGGTAGTGTATGTGGAAGTAGTTGGAGAAGTGACAGTACCTGTAGTGGTGGTCGTAGTAGTGGAAGGAGGTGGAGTGATTACAATAACAACTACCTCTGGAGACGAGAAGCCATTAGAGTCTGTAACGGTGGTGGTGTAGGTGGAGGTGGTTGGGACTGTGACAGTATCTGTAGTAGTGGTGGTAATAGTAGGCGGATATGGTGTGATAACAACAACTACTACTTCTGGGGATGAAGAACCGTTCGAGTCTGTAACAGTTGTTGTGTAAGTAGTTGTAGTTGGGACTGTAACAGTACCTGTAGTGGTGGTTGAGACTGTAGATGGAGGTGGAGTGATTACAACAACAACCACTTCTGGGGATGAAGAACCATTACTGCCAGTGACAGTAGTAGTGTATGTGGATGTGACTGGAGCAGTAACTGTGCCTGTAGTGGTAGTGAAGATCGTGGATGGAGATGGAGTGATAACCACGACAACAACCTCTGGAGAAGAAGAGCCATTGCTGTCTGTGACAGTTGTGGTGTAGGTGGAGGTTGTTGGAGTAGAGACATCAGCTGTAGTGGTAGTAAAGCTTGTAGATGGAGATGGAGTGATAACAACAACTACCACTTCCGGAGAGGAAGAACCATTAGAATCAGTGACGGTTGTGGTATAGGTAGAGGTGGTTGGAGTGGAGACATCACCTGTAGTAGTAGTAAAGCTTGTAGATGGGGAGGGAGTGATTACAACCAAGACAACTTCTGGGGAAGAGGAGCCATCACTGTCTGTGACAGTTGTGGTGTAGGTAGAGGTGATTGGGACTGTAACGGTACCTGTAGTAGTGGTAGTAGTAGTGGAAGGAGGTGGGGTAATGACAACAACTACTACTTCTGGGGATGAAGAACCATTAGAATCAGTAGTGGTAGTAGTGTAAGTAGTTGTTGTGAGAGCAGCAACGTCACTTGTAGTAGTGGTGGTAGTGGTGGAAGGAGATGGAGTGATGATAACAACTACTACCTCTGGGGATGAGGATCCATTGCTGTCAGTGACTGTTGTAGTGTAGGTAGAGGTTGTTGGAGTGGAGACATCACCTGCAGTGGTGGTGGAGATTGTGGATGGAGATGGAGTGATTACAACAACAACCACCTCTGGGGATGAAGAACCATCACTGTCTGTGACAGTTGTGGTGTAGGTTGAGGTGATTGGGACTGTAACAGTACCTGTAGTGGTAGTCGTAGTGGTGGAAGGGGATGGAGTAACGATAACCACTATCACTTCTGGAAAGGAAGAACCATTGCTGTCGGTGATTGTTGTGGTGTAGGTTGAGGTTGTTGGAGTAGAGACATCAGCTGTAGTGGTAGTAAAGCTTGTCGATGGAGATGGTGTGATCACAACAACAACTACCTCTGGGGATGAAGAACCGTTCGAGTCTGTGACAGTTGTTGTGTAAGTAGTTGTTGTAAGAGTAGCAACATCACTTGTAATAGTCATTTGAGTTGATGAGAAAGGTGTTCTAACTAAGACAACGACCTCAGAAAGTGTAGAGGCGTCTGAGTTGGTGATAACAGTGGTATAGGTAGTTGTTGTTAAAGTATTGATACTATTAGCAGCAGTACTTGATACAGTAACATATGATATTGGAGATTCAACCATAATAATTTGGCTGACAGTCATGTATCCGTCTGTTCCAGTAAAAGTAGTATATGACGTGGAAGTCGTTAGTTTGGTGACAGTAGTTGTTATTGTGGTGACCGTACTTACTGTTGTCACTGGGTATGGAGTAGCTACAAGGATAATTTCCTTAATAACTGGATGATCATCATCTATGTAACTAGTGGTTGTAGTCGTACCATAAGTAGTTCTAGATTTCAAACTTGGTAGTGTCGATACACGACCAGCTGATGTCGTCGTTGTAAAACTGGTAGACGTACTAAACGAATAAGTAATAGAGATTGGATCACAATTATCTGTAGAATTATCAAAACTTGAATAAACAGAATTGCCTATATTTGTGTCTTTTGTTCCATCTGGAAGAGTAACAGTTAGTTCATTTCTTGCATGTAAAACATAGTTTATATAATATATCTTAATAGGGTATGACTTACCTGCTTCCATATAAAGCTCTCTTACTGTTGGAGCCCTATTATCATATTGATTAATAACAGTTGGATTGACACCAGTAAAATTGCTAGTCTGCACACAACAATCAAAAGCAGCCCCAGCACCAAAATAAATAATACCTGCATCATCTACTTGATATGATAATCTGTACAGACCGGTTTGAGGAGCTACATAATAACCAGTAAATGCCACAGAAAAATTATTCGAATTAAATTCAGGATAAAAAGGAATTGGTTGATTCAGTACATAAAAGAACGGATTGGTGACACCTGTTACAGTTGGCCCTGGTTGTAAAATATCTAGATAACCTCCGCTTAAAAAATCTGTAGAATGAGAATATTCAGAATTTGCATATGGGTAATAATAAAATTGCGCAGTGAAGCCTTTTATTTGGTTTCTCGAAGCAGGACATGCTGACGGACTGTAACCAGCTAACACACTTTTAATTAATGTGATCAAAAATATTAATAGTTTGAATATTTTTCTATTCATAATCTTGTATCTTTGAGTATAGGAGACTTGTTTTCTTTAATAAAAATTTAACTAAATTTTATTAGTATTGATGTTTGGGCTACTGATAGAAAGTAACTTCAGACAGAAGATTCACAAATATCATTCTGCAGAGGCATTATTTTATACATTTCTGATATTCATTTTTTTTTGTTAGTTCAATATATCTATGAGGTTGTGTACCTATGTAAGGGGAAAAAAAGCACTGTGAAGATTCAGATTTGCCCCTTAGATAGTGACATAATACACGTCTACTCTTTTGTACGCACATTGAATCGGAGAAACTTATTTAAAAGTGACTTGAAGGATCGGCAGATTAACCCTTTGGTTCTGTTTAATCTGCATTTTTCACCCTGGAAGGATCATCCGTGACATTTTGAAGAATTCTTCCGTCTGAGCACGTGCTTTCTCCTTCCTTGTAAAGAAACGATTCGAAAAAATTTGGATGGAGTTAAAAAAAAAGTTACAAACGAGAAAAGGAATGATATCTGTATTGTCAAAGGAGCATATAATAGAATTAACAGCTATTGTAGAGTTCACGAAAATCCTTAAAAATCAGATCTTGCAATTTCCTATTTAGGAAACCATGAGATCATCTGTCCAGGGGAAGGGGAGGTGACTATTGTTTTATGTCTTCTTTTAAAAAAGCCTATTAATCTACGTTCAACTAATAAAAACAGCAATTACGAATGAATCTCCAAACTGATACAGTTAAACAATGCAATCTTATTTTTTTAAGATTAAAATAGAGTTCAAAGGTCATGCAACAGTAAATACTTTATTTATGATGATCGGGGTTCCTCCTAACATTTGTCCTTTTCTAGGTGAAAAACCCTATTGTCTTAATTACAGAAAGAGTCAATTTCATTTAAAATAAGAAATAAATAATTTATTAAAACAAAAATATGTCAATCAACATAATAATTTTGTGTCTGACCTAACACCTTTTACTTTTTATTATAACCTGGGAATTCAATAGGGACCTCCTGCTGAACAAGAATTTGATAAAAATCAAGTTTCTTTACAGACAGTTCGTTTGTAAACAGGATGTAGCCAGTAGAAGTAACAGAAAGGAGATATCCTATTTGAAGACGTTTGAGTGCAATACCAAACAATTTTGTACATACTGATCGGGATTTAATGATTATAATAAAAAAAGGGTTTCTAATAACTGTTTTATTTTGTGCCAGAAAATGATACGACTGAGTATATTATTGAAGATTTCATATACATAGTATTAATACAAGGTTACTCCTTTGGATACATTAAAACAGTTATGGAGTCAAGAAATATCTATGTTGTTTAAAAGTCTTGTGGTAGAGATACAGTTCAAAATTTTGTTTATAAAGATTAATTCATTGTGATATAATTCAACTGCATTGTTAAACACACCTTACTTTATGATGCGTTCCCCTATAAATTTGGTATTTATTTTTTTTGAGCAGTTCTGTTGAAATATGATTGGAGCTATGCTTGATAATCTAAATTCATCGTATCAAGTGATTGATAAAGTTATGAAAACTTATTTAAAAAGAAGGCTCAAAGATAAAATGAGTTACATTGTATATTATTATGTCTTGTATATTAGTTAATGTAGAAAGAAGAAAACCAAGCAATATAATAACCATTTACATCCTACTATAAATAGCTAATAACTTATAATACTACCAATATCCTATTATCAATTTACAACATTTTTCTATAATAATTTAAAATGAATAGTAACAAAGTTTTTGATACTGAAGTCTTGCGTCAACAAGTCCAGCATTTGATCAGGTTATGATGAAGCTAATATTAGGTGTGTTATAGAAAAAACAACAAAAATTATTAGCTCTTTTGTATAAGATGTTTTATACTTTTATGCAAATCGATATAGAGAAACAGCAGGGAAAAAAATACAATTCTAATTTATTATAAGATAGCACAAGAAATATATGAAGAACTTCTTAAAAAAGTTACATCGTGGTTGAAAAGAGAAAAAAATTCCATATTTTCAATATTTATGTCAATATTACCTATGTACTGACAGATTTGAAATGGGAAGGTTCTCATTTTCTAAATTTTATGTGCAAATGATGTAAAATAGGATCAGTGCATCTTTCTGTGAGATTCTCAAACAGTATGTTTTATAGATTGTCGGGATATTCAAGTTAAACATAATTCTTTCTTTTTTTATTTAAAATCAAAACGTGAATTACAAATTTAGACCCTGAATAAATATAAATACTAAGGATTTAGGTGCAATGATCAAAAATGGTAGCAACTTCTTATTATTAGTAAAAAAAATATATATATACTCACAGAGGAAGATCAATTGGTCGATACATTACATTATAATTTTTACCATACTGATATTTATGTGTGATTCATACAAATAAAAGTATAATCCTTTTTTTATTATATTCAAACATCTTGTTTAAGTTTTTTTTAAATCGATCAAGTATTGATATAAAATTATTACTTAATTATTAAGTTCAGACAAATGTTCGATTGGTTATTAACCAATATTTAAACAATAATAAGGCACCCTTCAATTAATGGAACCAATGTATGTCATGTAGATGTATCATAAGAAAACACATGTGTCAGTGTATTAATGTACGGTCAGAATCAAATGACTACCAATATATCAGTAGACTAGTTAAAATATATGAATTGGTATAGTGTTTTGACATATAAGAAAGATGAGTTGTAGTACATGCCTTTCGCTTATGTTTAGCTTGCTATATTGGCATTATGTTATAAAAACGTTTTTTTGATGGAAGGAGATGTTTCAATTGAAATTGTATTATTATTAATTGATTTGTAATATATAGATGCATAGGATCTTATTTGTTTATTTAGAATGATTATTTGATATGTTTTTTACACAAAATATCAAGAACACAAAAACAACAAATAAATTTTAAACAATAATACGTGTAGATTGAGAAATAACAGTATTTTAAAAACGGCGACTCATAAATATGGTGAATATATCGTAAAGCCCTACTTAGATTTATGTCACCACATTGTTCTTTCCTAAATGCAAAGGTGTTGTTGGATCGGTAATTTTCAAAGGAAATTACTGCTAGAATGATCTCATACCTGTTTAGGAAATTGATAATCCTTCTAAAATTAAAAAAAAAAAAATGTGGTACAGTAGTACACGGTTCGCAATTGTAGGAATATTTCACACGATATTACCAAGGAATAAACAAAAGATCACCATGAAAAAATTTTTTCCAACTGTAAAGAATTTTATGACTGAATAACTTCTTCCATTACTTATCTGGAGGAAGAAATACGTAATATATTGTATGTTTTATTTGAATATGTTATTTTTTGTTTGTAAAAATTGTTTAATCCTCGAAAAGAATTTGAGGGAGATTTCTCTAATAAAAAATAATAATAATAATAACAATAACACTTTTACTATTGTTCATACAGATGCGACACAAAACACTCAAGGGATGTATAACAATACCCCTTACTCTAGAAGAATGCCACTCTTTAGAGAATATCGATCCAACCGCTATTGTCTACGTATCTAAAAAACCAAAGAAATATGTACGAAATTTCTGGAACTGTTATTGTTATTGAGAGAGTAAACATCCATTGTTTGTTTAATTTTTTTCTCGAAAAAAAGAAGTTAACAATTAGTGTTCTAGATCCCGCTTCGAATACAATAGTATGCTATAATTGATACTATTGTATTATATATCAAAAAAATATGCGCATCTTTTTTTAACTATTGTTCAACATTTCCGGAATGGGTATTTTTGGAACGGTGTGAAAAATTACGGCTCTATATTGTAAAAAAAAATTTTTGCTGAAAAAAAAAAAAAAAAATTTTGTCCTTATAGTATTATGACAAAAAAAAGTAGAAAGAAACAAGTTTGCAAAGGGAGATCTACATAGATGGGATATTCTTCGAAAAGTATTCAAAATTTTTTAAAATATATGGTGAGGTCTATTATAGTTGGTAATAGTTAATACATATCCTGTGGTTTTTATTAAAAATGTGTACTTTAATAGATGAGAAAACAATACTTAAAGAGATATTACACAGAGTGTTCAATTACTACTATTGTGAGACTTTTGCTTTAAGTCCTAGTTTGTTCTACTCCAGGGAGCTAAACTATTTTCCGGAATTTTCGTTGAAAGGTTTTACCGATTCTTCCGATAGGTGTAAAACAATAGGATCTGCAGATCTTTTAAATCATTCAAAAACCGGACCAAATTAATTGTCGAAATATGTTACATACATACGTGCATGCCTATTATCTGGAAAAGCCACTGAAACTTATGGACTGTTGTAACCCTCTTTGACAACATCCTTGAAGATTATCTGTCATTCATAGTTAAATGTCTATGGAATATGTATATATATATATATATATATATATATATATATATCTACATTTTTACAGGGAATATATAAGTCTGTGGTTTTTTGCTCAACTGGTTCTTAATAAAGTACGTGTTCTCAGTGTTTTCTATCATTTCAGTCTTTGTGTTTCTTTGCATTTCTTTCTTTTTCCCTCAATCATGTTTTTCGCTCGGAGATACCCACAAACAACAATCAAACAAAATAAAAATATTACAAATAAAATAAACAAAAAAACAATATCTATTAAATCAAAAATTAATCCTTTATTACAATTAGAATGCAGGTATTAATTCTGTGGTCTCTGTTCGCATTGCTTTTAACCGAAGTAAATGCTGCCACTACAACTATCTCAACATTGACCACCTTATCAGGTGATCAGACTTTTTCCGATGATATCGTAATTGAATCAGGTGCTACTCTAGTGTTAGAGTCTGGTTCAGCTTATTCCTTCAACGGTAATATTGACGTTAAAGGAACTCTAAACATTATTGGTGACCCTACAAATGGGTTAACTAGTCTAAAATTTGGCTCTACTACCACAATCACAAATAGTGGTAATATTGACATTGAAAATATTAAATCAACAGGCCCTGCTGATGGTTTCGTCATCGCTCCTGCAAATATAGACAACTCTGGTACATTTACCGTGTCGCAATTCCCAGGTGTTTCTACACCACTAGGTACTAATTTTACTATAGCTCCAACTGGATCCTTTATCAATACAGGTACAATTGACTACGACACAGCTGACAAAGGTGGTACCACAAATGGGTTCCTTTTCCTTGGTGCCATAACAAATAACGGTGTGATCACTACTGGTGGGTTCTCTGCGCTAACAGTTAATGGATTTTATGGATTTCCTTCTAGGTACGATTTGAAGGGTATCATCTTCAACAACCCTCTTAAAGGTCAAGGTAAAGTTACAGGTAGTGATGGGGCTGCCGTTCTTCTTAATACAGACACTCTTGGGGAGCAAACTTTTAATATTCACCAGGCTTTGTACATGATTAATCCAGAAGTTGTGCCAAGTTCACTTAAAATCGAGAATTACATCAACTCTATGTTTGTTTTCTTAGGTGTGAATTATGAGGAGTGGAGGTCTGAGAACTTTGGTAGAATACCAAATCAACCTAATATTTCTTTTGGTATTGATGGTCATCGTTACTGGTTGAACAGTTCTTGTCCAGGTGGCTCGGGTTATGAAGAAGGTAGCTTCTATGTTACTCCAGGAAATGCTGTTTACCAAATTGGTGGTACTCTTATACATATATCCTATCAGTTTACTGGTTATTGTCCATGGTTATCTGCACCAATCACAAAGACATCAACAATCACTACTATGAATTCCATTACTAAGGCAACCACTATTTCAACTGTAAGAACTTCTACAGTTAATCAATACACGTACACTGTGCCTGAGGTTATTTATCTTGTTGCTGTCCCTCCACTATCTACTACATATACCACTCTTACTACATCGATCTCCTCCCCTGTCACATCCACATACACCACAACTATCACAGACTCAGCAGGGTCTACCACGGAGGAAGTTGTGGTTTTCGTTCAAACACCTCCTTTATCTACAATGTATAGCACTACAACAGATTCTGTTACAACACTAACTACAACTACATTTACTACTACAACGGTAGGTGATAACGGTTCCACAATTACTGAAGTAGTAGTTTTAGTGAAGACACCCTTCCCATCGACAAGCCTTACTACCACTACAGGTGATGTTTCCACTCTAACCACTTCTACTTATACCACTACAGTCACAGACTCTAATGGATCTTCATCCCCAGAGGTAGTAGTTGTTGTAATTACTCCATCTCCTTCCACTACTACCACTACCACTACAGCTGACGTTGCTGCTCTCACAACAACTACTTACACTACTACCACTACTGATTCTAATGGTTCTTCATCCCCAGAAGTAGTAGTTGTTGTCATTACCCCACCTCCTTCCACTACTACTACCACTACTACAGGTACCGTTACAGTCCCAATCACCTCTACCTACACCACAACTGTCACAGACAGTGATGGCTCCTCTTCCCCAGAAGTTGTCTTGGTTGTAATCACTCCCTCCCCATCTACAAGCTTTACTACCACTACAGGTGATGTTTCCACTCCAACCACCTCTACCTATACCACAACCGTCACTGATTCTAATGGTTCCTCATCCCCAGAGGTAGTAGTTGTTGTCATCACTCCATCTCCTTCCACCACTACCACTACTACTACAAGTGACGTTGCTGCTCTCACAATGACCACATACACTACCACAGTCACTGACAGCAATGGTTCCTCATCCCCAGAGGTGGTAGTTGTTGTCATTACTCCATCTCCTTCCACTACTACCACTACTACTACAAGTGACGTTGCTGCTCTTACAACGACCACCTACACTACTACCACTACTGATTCGAACGGCTCTTCCTCTCCAGAGGTCGTTGTCGTTATCATAACTCCACCTCCTTCCACTACTACCACCACCACTACAGGTACTGTTACAGTCCCAACTACTTCCACCTACACAACAACTGTTACAGGCTCTAATGGATCCTCATTCCCGGAGGTAGTTGTGGTTGTGATCACACCATCTCCATCTACTGTCACCACTACTACTACAGGTACCGTTACAGTCCCAACTACAACTACTTACACAACAACTGTTACAGACTCGAGCGGTTCTTCATCCCCAGAGGTAGTAGTCGTTGTGATCACATCATCTCCATCGACAAGCTTTACTACAACTACAGGTGATGTCTCTGCTCCAACCACTTCTACATACACTACTACCGTCACCGACAGTAACGGTTCTTCATCCCCAGAAGTAATTGTTGTTGTGATCACTCCACCTCCATCTGTTAGTGTTATAAGTTCAGCTACCTCTGTGTCATTTTCGTTAAGTTCATCTGAAAGTATTATGGTCAGTAGTACTGTCGGCTCTTCTCTTCCTGAGCCAGTTGTTTCATCGTCTTCTAAACTCTCCATCACAGTCCAAAGCTCTTCTACCCAAAACAGTCTGGTTAAGAGTTCTATCATATCATCGAATCCTAGTACAGTTAGAAGTGCTGTCACATCTTCAATTCAAACTTCTAGTGGTCATTCTTCATCTGTTATTGTAAGTCCTATATACGGAAACTCAACTATTATAGGTTCCTCTTCCTTATCTTCTATTATCGAAACATCACACAGCTCTACTGTGATTTCTACTCCATCCATATCCTCCTGCCGTTCGTAGTAGTATTGAATCATCTACAAAGGTTAATGAACATCCAGAAACTACTTTAAGTGGAACTTTGGTGGTCTTTACTACGGTGATCAATGGAGTTACGATGACTACCACTTATTGTCCAGAGCCATCTGCAACTTCTGATATAAGTATAAGCAGCATCAACGGAGATGATTCTTCTAAATCTATCTACACTACTTTAAAGAATCAGCAAGAAGAGAGCAGTACACCATCTACTGCTTTCAGTGCACCAAGTCCTACCACTTCTGCTATTTCAACCACAACCTCAGTAAAGGATACTGATGCCAGTGCTGTCGAATCTGGAAGATCAAAAACATCACTAACCACAACAGCACCACAAATTTCCCAATATATTTCTGAACCACACCCCTCATCACCAACTGTCATGACAATACATCATGGTGTCACAACTTCTCTCGTATCATATGAAGGTAAAGGTAATACCGTATATATGAAGTGGGGCGTTAGGAACATCATTTGCATATTATTGTTTATGATCATTTAAATTGTATACATTTAATAGCATTTTAGAATCAATTGATCAATAATTAAATAATTCTATATAAACACATATAATATTCTAATATTGTTCAAGATATGTGATTTTATTATTTTATTTGATTGCTTTCCAAATATCTTGCATTCTAAAGAGAGAGGTAACTATTCCTGATATACCGACAATGCCACCTCTTGATTTCAAATAACTTAGATTATTCAAGTACTATAATACACTCTAACAGATCCCATATAAGTTTTTTAGCAGATATGTATTTTTTGTTGCGTGTTTGTGAAATTAAAGCTTTTTTCTTTAGTAGAGAACCCTTACCTTCCTCTGATACATAACGATCATTAATTGACGACGATAGTTGTTTTGCTGTAAATATCGGACAAGTATATACACTCATATGGACCAATGATTGGAGTTAAATCAACAGGCATTATTAATATTAATTCCAATAAAATAAATGCTTGTACACAACCACATGAAAGTACATGGTTTGTTGTAAAAATGAAATTATATAAAAGACCAAGATAAGAAGGTAAAGAACCAGTAATTATAATCTATATCTGAATATTTTAAGTAAGTATATTTTATTTATATATATATTTATTTGATGTATATTATATAAGAGTGTGAAGGTTTGTAATAATAATATACATACTAATAACTTTAATATCTAATCAGGACCGTCAGTTACAGTAACATATTAGACCCATCTTTTTATGAAATATATAATTGGTTTACTAATTAGAGTCTACAACTGTATAATTTATAAGTATTTATATATAATTAATATCCATATTTTAGTGTATTACTTGAGATAACCCCTTGCAGTTTTTCATTTGTATTTTTTTTTTTTAAGATTTTTTCACTTTTTTTATTTTACATGCATTTCATACGTACACAAAAAGTTAATTCAACCTGAGTATTTCAAAATTCAAAACAATAAATTATTCCTCAAACCCACATTGTAATCGCATTCCAACGCTACATATTATAAGGAATCTGACTGGAAGTCCAATAGATAAGTAATC
>JAKZLQ010000058.1:0-18600 GCA_023309525.1 Arxiozyma bovina
CTACATCTATTTCATATCTTACTATATTTCTTATCTATCTCTCTACCTCCCTTCGTTTTTAATTACTATCATTAATTTATATATTCCAAATATATTCACTACTTCTCTTTCCACTCTTATTTTATCTCTTATTCCTAACGTAATATCCTCTCCACCTACTCCTCTCTTTCTCATCCCTATCCCACTTCTATCTCTTACTCCACTCCTTTCCATCACCATCCTCTCATATCCCATTTCTTAATATCTCCCCCATACACCCTATCCTATACCTCCCTCCAACATTCACACCCTCCCCATCATCTATACTTAACCTCTCATTCTTCATTCTACTCCACCCCACCTCTTCCTATCTGATCCTTTTATTTCTTACATTCCCTCCAATATCACTCCTCTACATTCTAATATCCCTACATCCATTTACCCTCACCCCTTTACACCAAGGATCAAATTACTCTTCTTCTCCAACTACACCACAATAATATCAACATTATCCATTACCCTATATATACACCCCATCCTATTCTCATCATATTTAAACCAATCAACCCTTTTATTACCATCTTACCTTCTAATACCTACTTATCCTTACTACTTTTATCTCTACGGATCTTCCTACTTCCTAATAATATACCCATTAACATTCCCTACTACTCCTATACATAAACACCCCACCATCCTTTTTTATATTTACCCCAATTAACACTACTTTTAACAATTTATTATTTACCACCTATATATATATTATACTACTCTTCCCTTATTCTATAATTATATCACAATAATATTAATATTCTCTACTACTCTATATCCACACACCCCAATTAACTCTACTTTATCTTCTAATCCCTACATATCCTTACTACTTTTTATCAATCTTCCCTTCTTCTATAATTATACCATAATAATATTAACATTCTCTACTACTTCTCTTATTCATACACCCCACCATCCTTTTTTATATTTACCCACATTAACACTACTTTTATCAATTTATTATTTATCACCTACATATATATATTATACTACTAATTTTCCCTTATTATATAATTATACCACTCTAATATTATCATTCTCTACTACTCTATATCTATACACACCATCATCCGTTCTATATATCAATCTCAATTATCTCTACTTTACCACTTTACCTTCTAACACCTACATATCTTCACCACTCTCAACTCTTTACTAATCTTCCTATTTCCTAATAATATACATATTAACATTATCTATTACTCTTTATATACACCCTTTTTTCATTATATTCACCCCAACTATCTCTACTTTTATCTTCTTATTATCTAACACCTACATATCCTTACTCCTTTCTACTAATCCTCCCTTCTTCGACAATTATATCACAATAATACTAACATTATCTATTACCCTATATATACACCCCACCATCCTTTCTATATATTTACCCTAATTAACTCTATTTTCTCACTTTATCTTCTCACACCAACATATCCTTACTACTTTCAACTTTTTACTGATCTTCCCTTCTTCTATACCTATATCACAATAATACTAACATTATCTATTACCCTATATATACACCCACCATCCTTTCTATATATTTACCCCAACTAACTCTACTTTTATTATCTAACACCAACATATCCTTACTATTTTCTATATCTATACCATAATAATATTAACATTCTCTACTACTCTCCTATATCTATACACCCTATTCTCATTTCAATATATTATCCTCAATTAACTCTACTTTTATCCTCTAATCCCTACATATTCTTACTACTTTCTACACCTAGATTACGATAATATAAATAATAAATATCAATTACTCTATATCTATACACCCCACCATCTTTTCTATATTTATATCTCAATTAACTCTACTATTACCACCTTATCCTTTAACACCTATATATCCCTACTATCTTTAACTCTACCAATATTGACATTATCTACACCTATACCACAATAATACTAACAATATCAATTACTCTATATCTATACACCCCACCATCCTTTTTCATATTTACCCCAATTAACTCTACTTATATCTTCTAATCCCTACATATCCTTACTACTTTCAACTCTCTACTATTCTTTCTATTTTACCATAATATAATTAATAAATAATAATATTCTCTACATCTATTCACCCCACCATCCTTTCAATATACTCACCCTAATTAACTCCTCTTTATCATTCTATATTCTATCACCTACATATTCTTCCCTTTATCTACACCTATACCACAACAATACCATCATTCTCTACTTCTCCTATTCATATACACCCACCCTCCTTTCTATATATCAATCTCATTTAACTTTACTTTTACTATTTAACTCCTACATATATATACTCTACCAATCTTCTCTTCTTCTATAATTATACCACTATAATATTAACATTCTCTACTACTCCTATACATATACACGCCACTCTCTTATCATTATATTAATACCACATAACTCTACTTTAACACGTTATCTTCTAAGACCTATATAATTTTACTACTTCCAACACTTTACTAATCTTCCCTTTTTCTACACCTATATCTATACACCCCACCATCCTTTCTATATATCCACCCCAATTTACTCTACTATTATTACCTTATTATTTAACACCTACATATCTACATACTACCAATCTTCGCTTCGTTTACACCTACACCATAATAATACTAACATTTTTTATTACTCTATATCCACACACCCCACTATCCTTTCTATATATCCGTCTCAATTAACAATACTCTCACACGATATCTTCTAACACCTACATATCCTTACTATTTTCTACACCTATACCACAATAACATTAATATTCTCTATTTCTCTACACCCCACCATCTTTTCTATATATCAACCCTTATTATCTCTACTATTACCACCTTACCTTCTAATATATACATACTCTACCATTTTCAACTCTCTACTACTCCACTCTCTATATCTACATCTATACCACAATAATATTCACTATTACTCTACTTATCTATACACCCCACCATCATTTCAATATATCAATCTCAATTAACTTGACTTTTATGATTTATTACCTACATATCCTCACTACTTTCACATCTCTACTAATCTTCCTATTTTATGATAATATAAATATTAACATTCTCTACTTTCACTATATCTATACACCCAACCATCCTTTCTATATATCCACCTTAACTATCTCTATTATTACCACCTTATCTTCTAATACCTACATATAATTATTACTGTCAACTCTCTACTAATCTACTTATTCATACACCCCACTCTCTTATCATTATATTAACACCACATACACTCTACTATTATCTCCTTAACTTCCAATACCTACATATCCTTACTATTTTCTACACCTATATCACAATAATACTATAATTCTCTTTTACTCTATATCTATACTCCTCACCATTTTCTCAATATATCTACCCTAATTAACTCTACTTTATCACTCTATATCCTAACACCTACATATCTTTACTATTTTCTCCATCTATTTCATGATAATATAAATATTAACATTATCTATTATTCTATACTTCTATACATCCCACCATCATATCAATACATCACTTCAATTAACTCTATTCTCTCACCCTATATTCTAACACGTATTCTTTTCCCCACCACTATTAACTTTCTACTACTCTTCACTTTTTCTACATCTATACCACTATAATATTAATATTCACTATTACTCTACTTAATCATACACCCCACCGTCCTTTCTATATATTTACCCTAATTAACTCTACTATTACCATCTTACCTCCTAATATCTACATCTATACACCCCACCATCCTTTCTATATATTCACCTCAATTAATACCACTTAACTCTACTTTTATCTTCCTATCATTTAATACCAACCTATTCCTACTACTCTCAACTCTTTACTAATCCTCCCTTCTTCTACAATTATACCACTATAATAGATATATTACTCTATATCTATATATCCACCCCACTTGACCCTACTTTTATTATTTAACACCTACATATCCTTACTACTCTCTATTAATCTTCCTTTCTTCTACAATTATACCATAATAATATTAACATTATTTACTTCTCCTATACATATACACTCCACCGCCCTTTCTATATATCGACTCTAATTAATTCTACTCTTATCATCTAACACTTACATATCCTTACTACTTTCAACTCTCTTCCAATATTAACATCTTTATATACACCCCGCCATCCGTTCTATATATCTACTTCAACTAACTCTAATTTTAACACTTTATCTTCTAAAACTCACAATATCTTTATCATTTTCAACTCTTTACTAATCATCCCATCTTCTACAATTATACCACAATAATATTAATATTCTCTACTACTCTATATCTATACACGCCACCATCTGTTTTATAGATTCACCTCAATTATCTCTACTCTAACACTCTATATTCTAACACCTACATATCTTTACTACTTTCAACTATTTACTACTCAATTCTCTATATCTATACAACCCACCATCTTTTATATATATCAACCCGAATTAACTCTACTATTACCACCTTATCATTTAACACCTACATATCTACACTCTGCCAATCTTCCCTTCGTTTATACCTATACCACAATAATATTAACATTCTCTACTACTCTACTTATCCATATACCCCACCACCTTCTCATTATATTATCCCTTTCAACCTTACTTCTACTACTCTCTATTCTAACACCCATACTCTCACTTTTTAATATACATTTTTCACTGATCACTCTCATTTTATCCAAAATATCATCACAACATACCCCACCCACTTCTACCTAAATATATCTTTTTTACACAAACCATATTTTTTCACACTATTCAACTCCAACCAATCCCTCTTCTTCCCCACTCATACACACCCACCCACTGACGTTCTCACCCACTCTCCTATTCACCCAATCTTCCCTACTATATCCCATCATACTCCCATACGCCCTCTGTTTCATTACGTACTAACTTTCAATATACTCTCATTTTTATTCCATACCTCAATACTTCTCCTCACTCTCTCGCCCATCATCTCCATATTTATCACTTACATACCACTAGACTCCTTCCTTTTCTACTTACTCTACTCTCTTACTATTATCCCTTTCGTACAAACACTCCTTCAATATTGATACTCCTATATCCTCATACTCAAAACACCTCTCACTTTCCTCTAGCCTATTCCTGTCTCTTCCACTCTCTCCCTACACTCCCCCTCTTCTCATTCTGCTATCTATATTTCTATACTTATCATCCCAATATCTTCTCTACAAACCTCTCTTCTTAACCTTTTATTCCCCTGCTACTCCACGTTACGTCTTTCTCTCTGATCCATTTACCTCTTACATTGCTTCTTCCATTATTTTTCTCGCACACCCGCACACCCTCTTTACCTCACCACTCTCCACCGGGAACCAATTTCCCCTTTCTCTCCTACTATCACCACTATGGGATACATATCCACATTCTCTACTACTCTCTATTCTACTACCCACACATATTTCTTCCCTCACCCTTTTCACCTCGAAAACAACATACCTCTCTTTCTCCCACACCTCCATGTTATTATCCATACTGACATTCCCTACTCTCCATACACCCCACCATCATATCTCTGTTCTCAACTCAATCTACTCCACTTCTACCACTCTATATTCTAATATCAATATTCACATCCATGCCACTTTCTACCGGTAGCCAATATATTCTTCTTCTCGAATTATCCTATGACATACAGTTTAACATTCTCTATATATCTACACACCCCATCATCATATATCTGTTTTTACCTTAACACTTTTTACTTCTACTACTCTATATGCTAATACCCACATATCCTTCCAACTTTCTACCTATAACCAATATACCCCTTTTCTAGGACTTCCTCATAATAACGTCAACATTAACATTATCTGTTACTCTATTTTCTTTATTTTTATATATCATCCCATCTCATCTCTCTATATATCTTTTAACACCTACATATTCTCACCACTTTCTACCTATAATCAATGAATCATTCTTTTCCTATCTCTCATAATAATATTAATATTTACTTACTCTATTCTCTTTATTTCTATATACCACCCCATTTTCTCTCTGTTTTCACTTCAATACACTATACTACTCTCACTCTATATTCTGACACTCACATATCCTTTCAACATTCAACAATGAATCAATCTGTCTTCATTCTCCAACTGATCCACCATATACTACATATTTATCTTCTTTGTTACACTACTTTCCATACTTCGATACAACACTCTCTCCTCTCTTTTTACACTTCCCTATTTTCTCACTATTTTCAACTCAATCAATTTTATTTCTGCTATGCCATATTCTAATACCCACAACATACCCACCACTTTCAACTATGTACGACTCTATCCGTCTTCTCTCACTGTCCCACAATATTTGCTATCACTCTAGTCTCTATATTCTAAGACCCTATCCACCCCACCACCTTTCATCCTGTATCTATGTTTATTTCTCCAACTATCTCTTTATAATAAAGATAATCATATGCTTTATTTTCATACTTTCTATATTTCTACACATCACTCTCTCTCCTCTATATACTAACTTCAATATAATGTACTTCTACAATATTATCTTTTATTACTTGTACATCCCATTTACCTCACCACTTTTACTTAGGAACCAAACTACTTTATTTCCTCTAAATCTCCCACTATGACATATATTTTAATATTCTCTATATTTCCATACATCATTCTATATTCTACTCTATTTCTATTACTATATAATCTAATTCCCATATATCCCACCACTCAACCCTGTACAAATCTACCCTTCTTCTCTCCAACTATCCCATGATAATATCAATATTAACATTCTATACAGTCCTCTTCTCTATTCCTGTCTTAATCAACTGTACATCTACCATTCTCTGTTTAACACACCTTCTTTACCTCTCCACTCTACCCTTTTTCTCCATCTATGTTACTATTAAATACTTATTAACATTCTCTACTACTCTATTCTCTATATTTTCAATTCACTTCCCCATCTTCTCTCTTTTTTCAACTCAATTGACCATGCCTCTATTACTCTCTGATTAACATCTGTACACTCTCCGTACCTCACCACTTTTCACTGGGAACCAAATTACACTCTTTCCATGGCTATCCTTTGGAAATATTAATATTAACACTCTTTACTACTCCACTCTCTATACTACTATACATTCCTTGTATCTCCTCTCTACTACCTCTACTTCTACTACCCTCTGTTCTAACACCCACTTACCTCACTACTATTCACTGAGAACCAATCTTCTTTTTTACTCCAACTATTCCATGATAATATCAACGTTTATCTTCTCTACTACTATACTCTCTACACATCTATACATCTCCCCACCATACCTTCTAATACCCACTTATCTCACCACTTTTAATTAGGATACTATCTATCTGTTTTTTTCCTACTGAGCTGTCATAATATTCACATTGACATTTTGTACTACTCTACTCTCTCTATTTCTCTACACCCCATCATCATATTTCTCTTTTTATCTCACTCTACTCTACTTCTACTACTCTCTATTCTACCACCCTCCCTACCTCATCACTGTTACACCGTGTATTAATTTATCTATTTTCTCCAACTGATCTATTGTGATAGATACTACCTTTCTCTACTACTGTCTATTCCATTACTATTTATATCTTTCCATCTCCTCTACATTCACCACTCTATGTTCAAATACCCATATATTCTCATCATATGTCATCTTATACCAATTACCCCTCCTTTCTCCCACTATCCTACAACAATATCAATATTAACATTCTCTATTTTCTATACACCCCATCATCTTCTCTATATACTAACCTCTATCAACTTCGCTTCTACCATTTTTCCATATTCTAATACTCGTATATCCACTTACCTCACAACTTTCAATCTTGTACCAATCTATCCTTTTCTCTACTTGATCCACAATGAGATATATGTCACTTTTCCTATGACTCCACTTTTAAGATTGCTATATACTGCCCCGTCTTCTCTCTATTTCCACCCCAATCATGTTAACTTGTATCACTGTTTGACCTTTTTTCCTCACCATCTTCCACTGACAACCAATATACCTGTTTATGTCCAACTGTCCTTACAAAACATCAACATTTGCATTTTTCATTTCTCTATATTCTTGTCTTTCTTCCCATCTTTTCTCTGTTTTCACATTAATCAACTTTACTTATGTGCCATTATCTGCCTACACTTAGAAGATGGATATACACCCCTACTCGCTTTGTTCTCACATCTAAATATTCATAAACTTCACCCTAATATCCCACTTCTATAAACATACTTCTACTTCTCATATCCTACTATTACTTCCCTTTCTCACCAATACCCATACGCACATGTTTTATTATACATTTGTCATTCATAGCTTTCTTTTTATACACTATACATCATCATACTTCCATCACATCTCACCAAATATATATTTTTCACAGAGACCATCTTTTTTCACATTCCTCCCCACTAATCTTATACATCCTATCCATTTCTTTTCTCATTTCTCTCTATCGTATTTCTCTTTCACACCAACACCCACGCAGATATACTCACTCTCCCACCCATCCTCTATATATACCTACCCTTCTGATACTCTCATTCTCACCACTCCCAATAACACTACCAACAACACCCTTCTCTATATCAAACACTACTCTCCCTCTTGTCAATATTCTGCACACAACTGCCCATACTACACTGATCTCACGCACACATATTACCCTACTCCAACCACCACATCTCACACACATCCATGTACATCTAGATTACCACCACACTATTTCTATATCCAACACTTCTTCTATCTCTCCCCCATACTATCTCTTTCCACACATTTGATCTTGACCCATGAACTCATTACAATTTTTGTGTACATACACATTTATATGTTGTATGTAAATAAATGATGATCTTATGTTTCATTCTTTTTTCTATCTTGAATATTATAAGGGGAAAATATATTTTCTGTATGTATATCTGAATACTACACCTGAACTTGTCATCATAATAATACCCTTAACTAATAGAAACTTCTTAAGGATACTTATGATAATTGCAACAATATTTGATGTCCACTTGCAAACACATCCCTACTTTATAATACATAACAATAATCCCATCACGTCAACTAGAACATATTGCCATCCTCATATTATCACATACACCCCACTCTCTCTCCACTGCCATATCGATAACTCCTTATTCTCCTGCACACTCTGGAACCTTGTCACCACCCATCCATACTACTGTTATGCTCACCTAACACATCTGTAATATACCAATATCACTGTCACACGTAGACAACATCCACTCTTCACCCTCACACTCTCACCACAACAAACCAACACCCATTTCTGCTCACTCTGCCTCTCTCCTCTACCTTGACAACTACCATGTGCCAGCACAACCATTCCCTAAACATACAATACAACAGCATACCTCTCCATCACTTCTTATCAGCTCTTGCTGTACTGTCTGTGATCTTCTAACAGATACTTTACCCTTCTATCAAAAATACTGTCCTTCAGAATACCCACTAATTCATTGTCTACCACTTACAAAACCACGTATACAAACAATTATCCCATAATCCACTGATGTTATTACAACTTTATTACTCTTAGAATGAATATTTCATAACCTTCCCATAATAATTATTTTTAACAACCATTCTTTCCCCTTTTGAAAATATTCTTCCTGAAAATCACCACTACTTCTCCTAAAAATCATCTGTTTGTGATAATATATTCTCCCACTCTTCACAGTCTCTTCCAATACTTACTACCACACCCTTTTCCTTGTGACAATTACTCTTGATCTAGAATTGTTCTGTGTACTCTACTAATCATAACAATTATTTAATCACTACAACTATTCTTCAGAACACCTGTTTTGCTACTCTCTATATAATCCCTTCATAGTCCCTAGAAATACTTTTTGTATTTTTCACAGAATATTCTCCTGCTCCTATCAATAATTATTAGAGGATAAATATTTTCTTCTTTACACTACAATACTTATTCTATCGATACTGTTTTCCAATAACACTATCCAACACAACAATTGTACTACTGAAAATACCTACTTCACAGCTTGTTCAAACTACATTCTACAATAACTATCTGACTGCTTCACTAGCTTCTACAAATGTTTATTGATATGGCTATCCCATGACTTATCACAACACTTTAAGATTGCTTTCAACTCTTACCTCTTTATACTATTATTCCTTCTAATAACCATTTTGTAGCTTAGCATAAACAATGATTGAAAATACATTATAATTATTCTCCAATTACAAGCCTCCATGTTACATCAATACATTGTAATTACAACTATGATTATTACTTAATCAATTAAAATAGATTGTTACAACGAATACTCATTAAAACACTATCTCTTGTGATTATTGTCTAACTTATTAAGATTACCATTACTACAACTAATAATATTCCTTTGATCATTTGTCTTTTAAAAAAATATCCTATATTATTATATAAATATTTTTTTTTTGTTTTTTTTTTTTTTTTTTTTTTTTTTTTTTTTTTTTTTTTTTTTTTTTTTTTTTTTTTTTTTAAAATATAATTAATTATTCTACAAACATTCCACCACTCAACAACTAACCGTATTTATTTCCAAATAATAACCCTCACTGTGATAATTTTCTAACTTTTACCTCTACATACACTTACTCTTTTCTTTGTTTTTTCCTCATTTGACTTTCTCTTTTTTTCTTTTTCATACAAAGACTTCCTCCGAGAAAAAAAGGTTTACTTTCGGAAATGAACATCACAAACACAAGAAAAAATTATTCACAACTTCACTCTTAGAACAACAGACAACACTGTATACTCACTACTTTCACAGAAACATATAGAGAACTAACGCCTCTGTTTTCTCTTCTGCAATCTAACTTGAAATAGAATAGCACAAAGATGTAATTGCTAATTCTATTGACACTCATTCCACTCAGCTGATTGTGGAAACACAACAATATTAACATCACCTATTGTGATTATATTACTACTATGCTATGAATATTGATTATTCATAATTACTTAACAAAACAACAATACCTTGATCCATCAACATATAACTGTTCATTTCCAACACTATGTGATTACTATCTCTTCGAATAATTATTAAACTAATTACCAATATTATTCTTACAACAACTATTACTTGTTGAAATAATTATTTCTTCATTTAACAAATTACTACTATAAGACAATCCTCACAAACATTATTTCTTGCTCTGTTAAAATTGCACTTGAACATAACTACTTATTACACTAATTATTTTCTACAACTCAAACACACCACTCAACGTGCTAACCTGCAACTATTACAAGCTATACCACACCTGAAATTTCTTGTCCACTATTCAATAACAACCTAACACAACTATTCTTGATACTAGCTTCCTCACATACACACTTCTTCTTTTCATATGGTAATACTGTTCCCACAAAACACGTTTTAAAATACCACACAACACTATAGAAAAGGAAGACATCATCTACTGTAATGCTACTATACTGATTTCTACTCAGTAATACTTTCAAGATTACCTTCCCTATAGACAGCTTGTGTCTTCGAACAAGGATGCAATAATTGTTACACTATCTTATCTTTTCACAGAACACTCCACACAGCATGTATATAATGGGAAAAGAATTTATCTTTTCGAAATGCATTACTACTGTATTTTGAAAAACTCCTATGTACTTCTCTCACACACAGACACTGTTGATGTCATGTAAATTTTCAATCAGAAAATATACTAAAAAACACATTGATATCTCTCCTGCAGATCAATCTAGAATATTTAATAGAATTGTCCAAGATCCAACAAGCTTGTTTATAACTATCCTTCAACTTTGTAAACTCCCTTAGTTAAAAATATAACTGTAAACCATCTATTATCCTTCTGTGAATTAACATTTTTACACCAACCAAGAATAAATGAATGATGGTCCATACTCATAATCTTTACAGAATCACTTTAACCCATAATATTAAATGTTCAAATCAACCGCTAATTTACATATAGATGTAGAGAACTAGACAAAATATTACTAACACATACATGAATTATGTAAAAAAAAAAATAATGACAAAATATCATAAACATTTTGTACTCTGGTCTACTCCCTTTGAAGAAAACATGTATTCTCAAGCATACACCGAAAAACGGAACTCCTTCATGACAATATATCACTGATAAACACTATTTGAATAATATAGGGACATATTAGCCCATTCCACATGACCAATAATTATATATATATTTTTTTTCAACAAACTCTGTATGCTTCTACTACAAGCATCTTATCAGCATATACAGACTATTAATATTCTCCAAGAACTCAACCTCAATTATCTGCTTATTTTTTATTTTCGATCCTTGCCGAATACTACTCCTGTATATTTGTTAGAGCATCCTTTTTTTGAATATTGTAAATTTATTAGCATTTCCCAATTCCACTATGTTTGCATTGTCACTGCACATCAATGTGTAACTACACTCTGGGACGTACTCAACGGTTTCTCCTGTTAACACATGTAAAATATCTATTAAGATTTTCCACATGTTTCAACAAACTACTGGCACACCTTTGTAAATCTCTTCTTATTTCTTCTACTTCCCTCTTCATTAAAAACTAACTATAATCATTCCACTAACCATCTGTTCTTCCCACTCCCACTTATGTTTTCAGAATATACATTTGTACTACTGTGACTATTTAACAACTTCATACATTATTATTCTTTAAAATATGTATGAGCATACAATAATATTATTCTAACATGCATGTATGTAATTATTTAACATGATCATTTTATAAGATTGTTTTAACCTTACTTATCCATATGTATATTACTATAATTATTGTACTCTGTCAAATTTATGTGAATATGATTATGTACAACTAGAGATATATTTGAAATCTACCAACATACCTTTCCATTTCTTGAAAAAATATTGAATATTTTCACCACATCACAATCTCATATGTGAAATATAAAACTATTTTTGCAATGTTTTTCAATGCATTGTATATATATTGTATAAAATTACACTAAGATATATATGCTAGACTGTACAAAATTATTTTAATGTAAAATATAACTATTTATAAGACACTTCTATTTTAAAACATTCACAAGTTTATATATAATTAATATCAATATTTTAAGATATTACTTGAGATAGCCTATTACATAACTATATAGAAATTATATATTACAATACAAACACATACTCTCCTTTTAAATATGTAATACAAAAAATATTGTAATGACCAACTTGTTTCCAAATAAACCTTATTTTTTTAACTACATTATAATTTCATTCTTTACTTCACAAATTTACAAATATTTTATTTCAACGCTTTTGTAATCACCACTAGATTCTACTCATACCCATCTCTACATACATTCTATCTCTCTCTTATGGCACTATCATGTCTCTGCAGATCATCAACACTCGGAACTTTTGAAAAACTCCGTCCTCTGTTGTTGTTCCGTGGAATCTTCACCTTCTTCCGCTCTTGTTTATTTTTTTCTCCACGGAACAACTTATTTTTCCAACGTCTCCTTTTCAGTTCCTCGAGATCCCCGAGGAAATGTGTTTTTCTGAAGATTTGAGATCAAGTTTGATTTCACTCTCTCTTTTTCCAACAAGAAAGAATGAAATATGAAAATCAAAAAACGTAGAGATGTTATTTTAAAGATCTCTCTTTCTTCTATGGTAGAGATATGTAAACAACATGATCATAATATATTGAACTAACCTTTATCCATCTTAATACCATGATAAAAATATAATCAGGATATAGATACACTCTCAATTTAACACAATACTTTTAACATCATATCAAGCCACTACTATATCCACTAAATTGTTACTATTTCTATTAACTAAAACATCAATATATTATATTCCAATATAGAATATTACAACTACTCCAGATGGTAACTTACCTCCACATTATGATGTTCAATACATATATCCACTCTTCTATGTTTACTATGATAATGTCACTAACGATCTTTATAAGAATTTTTTTGAAACAGTGTATGCCATAACATACAATATTATTTAGATCATTACGATATTTTCTAACAAGAATATTTATCTAATGAATTATACTGGTGTTAACAACTAAATTTAACTATTTTTACTCTTAAAATATTTACTTCACTGTAACATTAATAACTATATGATATCACTGTTAACTATGATTTATCATTGATATAACATCTATTCACATTCAATGAACATCACATATGACCTGTCCACTCTTGACTTAATCTACATTTATCACAGCATATCTCTTCTTATAATTGATATCATGTAAAATATTTTTATAACTATCATACTATACAACTCTTACTCAATTACTCTTGACATCACTTAACATCATCTCATCCAAAATCACTCTATTTTTTTAAATCTGAAAAATAATCTAAAAAAATCAACCACACTAACAGATATATAAACAACATAAACACATCTTGCTCTAAATAATCAATTATGTTCTACTCACTTTCATATGACATAATTTTGAACATTGAGAAACTACTATTGAACATACTATGATTATATTATGATATATTTAATTATACTTAATACAACTAACTAAGATACCAGGGACAATCTACCTCATAAATATACTATAATTAGGAAAGATATATATGAATGTAATACATTATTGTGATATAATTATTTTATAAATGTGATTATTTAAGAATACTCATCAATATCTTGAATGCAAAAGAAATGACTGTATATTATCTTACATATATGGAATGGTAATTGTATGAACATACCAACTATCACATGTTAACAGGAATAACTTTTTAATCTTTAAATATTAATATTTATCATTACACGAACGTCGTAAGATTTAGGAATAATCATTGTCCACTCTATTCATATCCCAATCAACTAATAATTCTATTACTCTTTGTTACTAGAATATATATTGAAATAAATTATAACCTTGAATGTTCTGGATAGTAAACAAAATAAACAACATAAACAACATAAACAAATTTTTACTATAAACAGTAACAGATTAATTATTATACTAAGACTAATTTTCTATCTACTCTAAAAAGTATAATATCTATTTTAATCTGCAATATTACCAATATGAAGATAATTAATAAAACAAAAACACAACTAACATTCTTATATTCTCTACTGTATTAGAATTAATTTTACAACAACTCTATTAATATATCTATAACTATGTTCTCCATTATAAACATCTTAATAGTAGATTATTAATTATACTAACTTAACAGAATTATTCAATGATACTACATTATATTAAAATGAACTGTTCGATTATTAACATAACACTACGTCACAAGATAAGAAAAGGATGATAATATCTAAATCTATTATCACTACTTATTGAATATTTGTGATGTTATCAGTATTATTAATTATTCATATTATAATCAAGAAATATATCATCATCATTCAAAACACTTTCACACTATTAAACTCAATTTATCCATGACTGTTAGTTTTATACCGTTTAATATTTACAACTATGTTAAATAATATTCTAACTCAAACTGTTGTCTATGTACTGCACATTTGACTCTTTCTCATTCTTTATCTTAATAAATCTTGTAATAAAATTTACCTTATATCCAATAAAATTGATATACAGCAATTTTCTTTAGAAATTTCATAAAAATTGAATATATCTTTAACTTTATTTTTCTTTATTCGGTAACATCATTATAATTTTATTCAATTGGAATATTTTAATAATACATGATTTTATATTACCACTAATTGACTAAACACACATGAATGGGGAAAGTACTAACGTAATAAAGTTTATTATAGAAATAAGACAAATTAGGACCAATCTAGGGTTATGTACATGATTGTATTAAATATCAACCCATATATTTTTTAAAAGTTGAAAGGCAGAACCATATTACTGTGCACTATTCTAGATAAAAAATATAATATAATATCGTATAACCAAGTCATAACAAAAAAAGATATAATAAAAGAATTATTAGGCGTTTGTTCAACTGTTTCATACAAAATGAACTCTTGTTTTATTGTATTATCACATAAAATTTTGAAATTGTTCACTCAGATTAAGCAACAGTTCATCACTTGGCTAAATTAGATAATTTTGTATAAAGTAAGAAATACCAAGTTGCAATGTTGTAAGTAACACTCAAAGTAAATACTGTCCTTCCCTTCCCAACTGTATACAAATATAGTAACTCAGATAAAATAATTGCCACAGATTCAAGTCAGATCAGCAAACAACCAAATCTCTGTTGTGTACCACATACTTGAACCATGTGTGTCTTTAAGTATAATATAATTACAAGTTCATCCATGTATATTATTTCATTTAATATTGGCCATTGCATGATGCAAAATAGTACTATCGTATCTTACTAATTGTTGGTCACAACAGATTGCTTATCTTGAAGAAATACAATATTGGTTATTCGTAGAGCACTTTTCTGTGAGTGATCTGAATGGGATATTTGTGTTGTCATTAGATGGTAATGTGATGGCAGTTGGTATAGTGTTGAGAATAGTCTTATGAGGTTTATTCATATAAATATATTGTACATTTCTTGATATAGTATTGACGTGATCACTATCTGAAATTAATGTGGGAAATCAGACTATATCCTTTAGATGGGAGATACAAGTGAGTGTTTGTGCTCATGTATACTCATACTAATAAAGTAATCATATCAGAAAGATAGAAGTATTGTATATATGTACAAAATGGGTTACTGTGAATGCACTCTATATGGTTAATAATATTTCAGAGGACTGGGGTAAGGATATTTATAAATGATTGTTAAATGTAATATGGAATGATTATACCATATTGAATGTTAATGTATTTTATATTAATATAGTGCAAATTCTTCGAGTGGGTAGATAACAAATGAGGAACTGTCTATATATTCGTGTTTTTTAATGTTGTTTATTAAAATATTTTCGAAGTTTAGGAAAAATTGGTTCACAGATGAGAAACAAAAGGATAAGAGGATAGTTAGAGGCAATATATGATGAAGTAGAATAACTTATGCTTGTTGGAATAGAACAGTGAGAATTTAGGTTACAGAATGTTACTCTACATTTCTTTAGAGTCGGTCAGCCTCTTGGATAATGTTAGGTTAATATGATAGAGTTTCCAAATATGGTGATGCAACGGTGTAGGATGGTGAAAGAAAATGAGCATCTATAGAAGATATGCAATTAGTTTCAGATTCAACTTGTGAAATAACACTATTAATTTGCTCAATGACGTGAGGATTGGTTATGAAGTGTTGAAGACGGTGGGTTTTAGTTGAGGACCTTTAGATGATAGACTTTTTTGCAGTGTTTTTCCCTGCTAAATATTGCTTGTAATGTTTAGATTTTATTCTACGTCTTCTATACTGTTGTTTACTTTCTTCTTTATGAATAAATACTGAACCGTAAGATCACCTTTGAAGCATTAATATTTTAAAATTTGAGATGAACAAGAAATGAACACTATTCTATGGGATGTGAAAAAACATAAACATCAAATGAAAGTGTTGAAACTGCAATTTTATCAGACCATCCTTATACAAATATGACTATTTACTATTCAACATGGATTTTCAGACTATCAAATATGGGACCATTTCTATTCCACAACGTAGAATTGATGTTATTGTAATAAAATATCATTTTAATCAAGGATTTTCCATAGAAATGACCTACTTCAGACTGTGAAACACAAAAAAACCAACAAATATATGTCTAAAACTGAAGAAACAAATCCATTTAGATAAAAATTGAGGAATTTGCGATTTTAACAGGAAGGTACTCCCGGAGGATATTATAAAGATTATATACGATGACAATATTAATCTAGTGTGGCACTTACCTTAATTGAAACTGTCCTGTAATATCATCGTATTTCCATAATAAAATTTAATGAAAATATCAGAGTATTATAATGTGACATTTTTTTTAACAACAGTATTTTGATGAATCTTTTCAAACTATTAATAATGTTTAAAGATTTTTTGCTATAGTTAGATATATATATAATTATTTAATATTCTTATATTTACATAGTTCTCGATGAAGAGCCGAAATATCATTTAGGAGAATTCCAATTATCAAGGCAAATAAGGGCACTTTTTGATGGTTATAGTTCACAATTGAGATCATATATTTGAAGAATACTGGGAAGCAATCAGCAAATTCAAAATGATCCACCAATATTAGATTACCTAGGATTCTTTTGTATTTTTTGTTTTCAAAAATAACCCATATCATTGTAATTACAATTGGTAAGTATTCAACATTGTAAATATACCTGTCAATGATTTGCATAGCTTTCGTTTCTTCGTAATGCCATTTCAACCACATTTCTACGTCTATTAATACATTCTTCTTGTACATGGCAAACATGGCTGTATCATCATACTGTATGGCATTGTTGATATTTCCTGCATCGGTAAATACTACATTATAGAATGACTCCATATTACTGTATCCTTGGGG
>JAKZLQ010000097.1:0-16361 GCA_023309525.1 Arxiozyma bovina
ATGATATTACAGTTTAGATCAGAGACAACAAACATTTTAGAATAGATAGAAAATTAGCATTAGTATAATAATTAACCAATTATTGTTTATACTAAAAATTTGTTTATTTTGTTTATCTTGTTTATTCTGTTTATTTTGTTTATTTTGTTTATTTTGTTTATGTTGTTTACTATCCAGAACATTCAAGGTTATAATTTATTTCAATATGTATTCTAGTAACAAAGAGTAATAGAATTATTAGTTGATTGGGATATGAATAGAGTGGATAATGATTATTTCTAAACCATACGATATTCTTGTAATGATAAATATTCATATTTAAAGATTAAATAGTTATTCCTGTTAGCATGTTATAGTTGGAATGTTCATATAATTACCATTCCACATATGTAAGATAATATACAGTCATTTCTTTTATATCAAAGATATTGATGAGTATTCTTAAATAATCATATTTATAAAATAATTATATCACAATAATGTATTCCATTGATAGATATCTTTCCTAATTATAGTATATGTATTAGGTGAATTGTCTATGGTATCTTAGTTGGTTGTATTAAGTATGATTAAATAGACCATGGTATGATTATATTATGTTCAATGGTGATCTGTAAATGTTTTAGATTATATCATATAAAAATGAGTAGAACATGGTTGATTGTTTAGGAACAAGTATTTTTATGTTGTTTACATAGCTGTTATTATGGTTGATTTTTTTAGATTATTTTTCAGATTTAAAAAAATAGAGTGATCTTGGATGAGATGATGTTAAGTGATATCAAGAGTAATTATTTAAGAGTTGTATAGTATGATAGTTATAAAAACTGCTGGAAATATCGGACAAGTGTACACACTCACATACAAGTATGATTGAATATAAATCAATAGGCATTATTAATATTAAATCCGATAAAATACAAGCTTGTACGTGACTACATTAAAGTAAGATTGTTTGTTCCAATAATACAAATATATAAAGAACAAACATCAGAAGGAAAAGAATCAGTAATTATGATTTATCCCTGAATATTTTAAACAACTATATTTTATTTATATATATATTTATTTTATGTACACTATATAAAGAAATTGAAGAATTGTAATAATAAAATATATACCAATAACTTTGACATTTAATCATGACCACTAACTACAGTAACATTCTAGGTGCTTCTTCTTATGATGGTAGCGTTCGACTAGAACACGCTAGAAAAACTAGCGCTGTGCATCCTTCCAGGGACACTGGCTTATCTGATACTACTAAACAAGCCAGTCTAAAAGCTTCCACTGCCAACGACATATCATTACCAAATATAGCTGGTCTACATTTACATTCTAATGATGATATCAATGACAGATTAGGAGCTCATGGGAATATAAATAACCCATCCGTGAACCAAACATCCATCAGTTCTTCCACACCTAATGTAACCATCCACCGCCATACTTCACATTACACTAATTCACCTCCTAATCCATCACCATCAGATAATCATCATACTAATTATTCTACTTCTTTACCTTATACTACTAATCATAACCAGACTATATATCAACCTTCCATTCCATTATCTACTAATGTACCATATCATATAAATCATCCATACCATTATCACTATCCACCTACCTATACTGAATATTACCCATCTTCTGCAGAAGTCTACTTACCACAACACATCTATGAAACTGTTAATCATCATACTTATCACCAGTCTGCTCACTATCCCTATTCTTATCCATCCAATACTGCCAGAGCCAATTCAGAAAATTTTTTCACAAATGAAAATCTTACCAAAAAATTTTACCACTGCGTACACGAATTTACTATTTATTTGACACACGCTGGTCTAAAAGATTTGATTCCCAACCATAAAGGTCATACATTAAGGGAACCAACACCAGTAGAACAACACTACATTACTTATACTTTTTTCCACGGCATACCTAGCTTCTATTATCCAGAATGGTTCAATAACTGGATCGCCAACCCATCATGTCAATACGATGCTATTCTCTATGCTATAATGCAGGTAGCACAACAAACTGAATGCTCTAATAATATCAAGCCACCACATGTATCCAAGTACAATTCAAAACATAATCACATCCAACCTCCATGCAATGCAGACAATACCAATACTTCTCCTACCAATACCACATTGGGTGGTACTACTATGAATACACCACTACCTCTCCACACTCACAACAATACATCTTCCATCAACAACCATACAACTACTTCCTCTATTACTACTACTGAACCAACCACGTCCAATACACCCAACATCATTATTATAGAAAAACCTGATTTATCATACAGTGATAACTCATCTACTATATCATCTTCAATACAAAACCATTTTAATGACAATTCCACTTTGGGTGGTATACAATATTCAGACAGCAAGAAAGATTGCCAGCATATTAAAAGCAATAAAAACATTAAAGTGGCAATTGGTCAAATTAAAAATATCAAGGTCATAAATTATATAAATAATTGTGACAATAACGGTATAAAACAAGAATATAAAGAATATAAATTGGTAAATATATCCCCTACAGCATTATTCAACAGATCACCAAAATTTTATAATACATGGATTAATGATAAAATTAAAAAGAATCCATGGTATCTTTTATTGATTCACCCTCATAGATTTAGAAGAAAAAATATTATTCATATGATATGATAATTAGAACAAAAGGATGATGAATATCCCTTTAAAAATATATGAACATTCTAGTCACTATAACAAATACTATTACTACAAGCTATAATATGAAACGACAATTCGGTTATGTCTATTAATTAAATATTAATATAATGTGAACAAGATCAAATATAAAATTATATGGAACTGACGTATTACGAATTGGCAAAGAAAGTTGACAACAAAAACATATCTATGAAATATATTAATACAAATGATAATATTGCAGATATGTTAACCAAACATTTAACTGTTACAAATTTCAAAAGGTTAACTAAGATATAGATATGTTAATGCTATTGATTTATGGGTGGTATGCTGGAAATATCGGACAAGTGTACACACTCACATACAAGTATGATTGAATATAAATCAATAGGCATTATTAATATTAAATCCGATAAAATACAAGCTTGTACGTGACTACATTAAAGTAAGATTGTTTGTTCCAATAATACAAATATATAAAGAACAAACATCAGAAGGAAAAGAATCAGTAATTATGATTTATCCCTGAATATTTTAAACAACTATATTTTATTTATATATATATTTATTTTATGTACACTATATAAAGAAATTGAAGAATTGTAATAATAAAATATATACCAATAACTTTGACATTTAATCATGACCACTAACTACAGTAACATTCTAGGTGCTTCTTCTTATGAAAAACAGTGTATGTGATATCAATTATAAGAAGAGACATGCTGTGATGAATGTAGACTAAGTCAAGAATAGACAGGTCATATGTGATGTTTATTGAATGTGAATAGATGTTGTATTAATGATAAATCATAGTTAACAGTGATGTCATACAGTTATTAATGTTGCAGTGAAGTAAATATTTCAGGAGTAAAAAATAGGTAAAGTTAGTTGTTAACATCAGTATAATTCATTAAACAAATATTTTTGTTCGAATATATCGTAATGATGCAAATAATGTTATATGTTATGGTATACACTGTTTCAAAAAAATTCTTATAGAGATCGTTAGTGATATTATCATAGTAAATATAAAAGAGTGGATATAAGTATTGGACATCATAGTGTGGTGGTAAGTTACCATCTGGAGTAATTGTAATATTCTATATTGAAATATAATATATCAATATAATATTTAATAGAAATAATAACAATTCAGTGGATATAGTAATGGTTTGATATGATGTTAGAAGGGTTGTATTAAATTGAGAGTGTATTTGTATCCTGATTATATTTTTTATCATGGTATTTACATGAGTACAAGTAAGTTTAACATGTCATGTTCATCTTGTTTACATATCTATATCACAGAAGAAAGAGAGATCTTTAAAACAACATCTCTACGTTTTTTTCCTTTTCATATTCCGTTCCTTCTTGTTGGAAAAAGAGAGAGAGAGAGTGAAAGCAAATTTGATCTCAAATTTTCAGAAAAACACATTTCCCAGGAATCTCGAGGCATTGAAAAGGAGACGTTGGAAAAATGAGTTGTTCCGTGGAGAAAAAGTAAACAAAAGCGGAAGAAGGTAAAGATTCCACGGAACAACAACAGAGGACGGAGTTTTTCAAAAGTTCCGAGTATTGATGATCTGCAGAGACATGATAGTGCCATAAGGAAGAGATAGAATGTATATAGAGATAGATATGAGTAGAATCTAGTGGTGATTATAAAAGTGTTGAAATAGAATAGTTATAAATTTGTGAAGTAAAGAATGAAATTATAATGTAGTTAAAAAGATAAGGTTTATTTGGAAACAAGTAGGTCATTACATTATTTTTTGTATTACATATTTAAAAAGAGAGTATGTGTTTGTATTGTAATATATAATTTCTATGCAGTTACGTAAGTGGTTATCTCAAGTAATATATTAAAATTTTGATATTAATTATATATAAACTTGTGAATGTTTTAAATTAGAAGTATCTTATAAATATTTTACATCAAAATATTTTTATACATATATATATCTCAGTGTAATTGTATACAATATATACACTATGCATTGAAGAACACTGCAAACGTAGTTTTTTATTTTACCTGTGAGATTGTGATGTGGTGAAATATTCTAATAATGTTTTAAGAAATAGAAAGGGATGTTGATATATTTCAAATATATCTCTAGTTACACATAATCATATTCACATAAATCTGTTAAAGAGTAATAATTGTAGTGATGTACATATTCATAGACATGTAATATTAAAACAATCTTATAAATTGATCATGTTAAATAATTAAATACATGCATATTAGAATAATATTATTGTATGCTTATACATATTTTAAAGAATAATGTATGAAGTTGTTTAATAGCCACAGTAGTACAAATGTATATTCTGAAAACATAAGTGTGGGTGGAAAGAACAGATGGTTAGTAGAAGGATTACAGTTATTATTTAATGAAGAGGGGAGTAGAAGAAATAGAAATAGATTTATACAGGTGTACCAGTAGTTTGTTGGGACATGTGGAGAGTCTTAATAAATATTTTACATATGTTAGCAGGAGAAACTGTTGAGTACGTCTCAGAGTGTAGTTACATATTGATGTCTAGTGTCAATGCAAATATAGAAGAAGTGGAAAATGCTAATAAATTTACAATGTTCAAAAAAAAGATGCTCTAACAGATGTACAGGAGTGGTATTCGACAAGGATCAAAAATAAAAAATAAGCAGATAATTGACGTAGAGTTCTTGGAGAATATTAACAGTTTGTCTATGCTGACACGATGCTTGTAGTAGAAGCATAAAGAGAATGTTGAAAAATATATAATTATTGGTCATGTGGAAAGGGCTAATACGTCCCCATCTTCTTCAAATGTGTTAATTGATAGCATATTGTCATGAAGGAGTTCTGTTTTTTGTTATATTTTTGAGAATACATGCTCTCTTCAAAGGGAGTACACCAGAGTACAAAATTTTTATGATATTTTGTCATTATTTTTTTTTACATAATTCATGTATTTTTTAGTGAAGTTTTGTCTAATTATCAACATCTATGTGTAAACTAGCGGTTGATTTTAACATTTAATATTATGGGTTAACGTGATTCTGTAAAGATTATAAGTATGGATTATCATTGATTTATTCTTGGTTGGTGTAAAAATGTTAATTTACAGAAGGATAATACATGGTTGATAGTTATATTCTTAACAAAAGGAGTTTGCAATGTTAAAAGAAAGTTATAAACAAGCTTGTTGGATCTTGGACAATTCTATTAAATATTCTAGGTTAATCTCCAAGAAAATTATAAATGTTTTTTTTAATATATTTTTTGATTAAAAATTTACATGATATCAACTGTGTCTGTGTGTGTGAGAAGTACATACGAATTTTTCAAAACACAGTAGTAAGCCATTTCGAAAAGATAAATTATTCTCCCATTATATACATGCTGTGTGGAGTGTTCTGTGAAAAGATAATATAGTTTAACATTTAGTGTATCCTTGTTCGAAGACACAAGCTGTCTATAGGGAAGATGATCTTGAAAGTATTACTGAGTAGAAATAAGTGTATTAGTATTACAGTAGATGATGTCTTCCTTTTCTATAGTGTTGTGTGGTATTTTAAAACGTGTTTTGTGGGAACAGTATTACCATATGAAAACAAGAAGAGTATACGTACGAAGAGAGTATTAAGAATAGTTGTCTTAAGCTGTTATTGAGTAGTGGACAGGAAGTTTCACGTGTAGTAGTTTGTAATAGTTGCAGGTTAGCACGTTGAGTGGTGTGTTTGAGTTGTAGGAAATAATTAGTGTAATAAGTAGTTATGTTCAAGTGCAATTTTAACAGAGCAAGAAATAATGTTTGTGAGGATTGTCTTATAGTAGTAATTTGTTAAATGAAGGAATAATTATTTCAACAAGTAATAGTTGTTGTAAGAATAGTATTGGTAATTAGTTTAATAATTATTCGAAGAGATAGTAATCACATAGTGTTGGAAATGAACAGTTATATGTTGATGGATCAAGGTATTGTTGTTTTGTTAAGTAATTATGAATAATCAATATTCATAGCATAGTAGTAATATAATCACAATAGGTGATGTTAATATTGTTGTGTTTCCACAATCAGCTGAGTGGAATGAGTGTCAATAGAATTAGCAATTACATCTTTGTGCTATTCTATTTCAAGTTAGATTGCAGAAGAGAAAACAGAGGTGTTAGTTCTCTATATGTTTCTGTGAAAGTAGTGAGTATACAGTGTTGTCTGTTGTTCTAAGAGTGAAGTTGTGAATAATTTTTTCTTGTGTTTGTGATGTTCATTTCCGAAAGTAAACCTTTTTTTCTCGGAGGAAGTCTTTGTATGAAAAAGAAAAAAAGAGAGAGTCAGATGGGGAAAAAACAAAGAAAAGAGTAAGTATATGAAATGTGACGTAGAGGTAAAGGTTAGAAAAATATCACAGTGAGGGTTATTATTTGGAAATAATTACGGTTAGTTGTTGAGTGGTGGAATGATTGTAGAGTAATTAATATAGGATATATTTATAAAAGATAAGTGATCAATGGAATATTATTAGTTGTAGTAATAATATTCTTAATAAGTTAGACAAAAATTATATGAAATAGTATTCTAATGAGTATTTGTTGTAGTTCTTGTAATAGGTAATCTCAATACGTTGAGTAATAATCATAGTTGCGAATATATAATTACAATGTATTGATTCCAGCAAGTAGGCTTGTAATTGGTGAATAATTATAATGTATTTTCAATCGATGTTTATGATAAGCTACGAAATATTGGAGTTGCAAAGGGAGAGTGAAAAGCTATCTGGAATATTTGTAGCAAGTCATTAGATACAGTATAATTCTGTATGATAGTTATCACAGAGTGTAATTTAAACAAGCTGTAAAGTGGGTATTATCAGTGGTACAATTGTTGTGTTGGATGTGTTGTTGAGTATTGATAGAATAAATATTGTAGTGTAACGAAGAGAATATTTATCCTCTAATAATTATTGATAGGAGCAGGAGAATATTCTGTGAAAAATACAAAAATTATTTCTATGGGCTATGAAGGGATTATATAGAGAGTAGGAAAAAAGGTGTACTCACGAATAGGTGTAGTCATAAATAATTGTTATGATTAGTAGAGTACAATTCTAGATCAAGAGTAATTGTCACAAGGAAAAGGGTGTGGTAATAAGCATTGGAAGAATATATTATCACAAATAGGTGTTTTTTAGGAGAAGCAGTGGTGAGTGCCAGGAAGAGTATTTGCAAAAGGGCAAGGAATGGTTGTTACGAATAATTATTGTGGGAAGGTAAAAGAAGAGAGAAAGGGAGTTATGGAATATTCATTCTGACTGTAATATATTTGTAATAACATCAGTATATTATGGAATAGTTGTATGCGTACATGGTTTAGTAAGTGGTAGACAATGAATCAGTGGGTATTCTGAAGGACGGTATTTTTGACAGAATGGAAAAGTATGTGGTAGAAGATCACAGACAGTACAGCAAGAGCTAATTTGAAGTGATGGGGAGGTGTGCTGTTGTATTGTATGTTTAAGGAATGGTTGTGCTGGCATATGGCAGTTGTCAAGGTAGAGGAGAGAAGCAGAAGGAGTAGAAATGGGTGTTGGTTTGTTGTGGTGAGAGTGTGAGGGTGAAGAATGGATGATGTCTACGTGTGACAGTGATATTCGAATATCACGGATGTGTTAGGTGAACATGACAGTAATATGGATGGGTGGTGAGAAGGTTCCATAGTGTGCAGCAGAATATGGAGTTGTCGATATGGCAGTGGAGAGAGAGAGTGGGGTGTATGTGATAATATGAGGATGACAGTATGTTCTAGTTGACGTGATGGGATTAGTGTTGTGTATTATAAAGTAGGGATGTGTTTGCAAGTGGTCATCAAAAAAATATTGTTGGAATTATCATAAGTATTCTTAAGAAGTTTTTAGTAGTTAAGGATATTGTTATTATGACAAGGTTAGATGTAGTATTCAGTTATACATACAGAAAGATATTTTCCCTGTGTAATATTCAAGATGAAGAAAAGAATGAAACATAAGATTGTTATTTATCTATGTACAAGATATAAATGTATATGTATACAGTATGTGCACACAAAATTGTAATTAGTTCATGGGTTATGGTCACAGATGTGCATTAAGGACGTGTGGTCAAATGTGCAGAAAGAGACAGTATGGGGGAGAGACAGAAGAAATGCTGGATATGGGATATGTGAGACAATGATGTAGATGTACATGGATGTATGTGAGATGTTGTGGTTGAAGTAGGGTGTAGTAGGTGAAGTGTGTGCGTGAGATCAGTGTAGTATGGGAAGTTGTGTGTAGAATATTGACAAGAGCGAGAGTAGTGTTTGATGTAGAGAGAGGTGCTGTTGGTAGTGCGATTAGAAGAGTGGTGAGAATGATAGTATCAGAAGGGTAGGTATATATAGAGGATGGGTGGGAGAGTGAGTATATCTGCGTGGGTGTTGGTGTGAAAGAGAAATACGATAGAGAGAAATGAGAAAAGAAATGGATAGGATGTATAAGATTAGTGGGGAGGAATGTGAAAAAAGATGGTCTCTGTGAAAAATATATATTTGGTGAGATGTGATGGAAGTATGATGATGTATAGTGTATAAAAAGAAAGCTATGAATGACAAATGTATAATAAAACATGTGCGTATGGGTATTGGTGAGAAAGGGAAGTAATAGTAGGATATGAGAAGTAGAAGTATGTTTATAGAAGTGGGATATTAGGGTGAAGTTTATGAATATTTAGATGTGAGAACAAAGCGAGTAGGGGTGTATATCCATCTTCTAAGTGTAGGCAGATAATGGCACATAAGTAAAGTTGATTAATGTGAAAACAGAGAAAAGATGGGAAGAAAGACAAGAATATAGAGAAATGAAAAATGCAAATGTTGATGTTTTGTAAGGACAGTTGGACATAAACAGGTATATTGGTTGTCAGTGGAAGATGGTGAGGAAAAAAGGTCAAACAGTGATACAAGTTAACATGATTGGGGTGGAAATAGAGAGAAGACGGGGCAGTATATAGCAATCTTAAAAGTGGAGTCATAGGAAAAGTGACATATATCTCATTGTGGATCAAGTAGAGAAAAGGATAGATTGGTACAAGATTGAAAGTTGTGAGGTAAGTGGATATACGAGTATTAGAATATGGAAAAATGGTAGAAGCGAAGTTGATAGAGGTTAGTATATAGAGAAGATGATGGGGTGTATAGAAAATAGAGAATGTTAATATTGATATTGTTGTAGGATAGTGGGAGAAAGGAGGGGTAATTGGTATAAGATGACATATGATGAGAATATATGGGTATTTGAACATAGAGTGGTGAATGTAGAGGAGATGGAAAGATATAAATAGTAATGGAATAGACAGTAATAGAGAAAGGTAGTATCTATCACAATAGATCAGTTGGAGAAAATAGATAGATTAACACACGGTATAACAGTGATGAGGTAGGGGTGGTACAGTAGAATGAGATAAAAAAAGAAATATGATGATGGGATGTATAGAAATAGAGAGAGGAAAGTAGTAGAAAATGTTAATATGTATATTATGACAGCTCAGTAGGAGAAAAGCAGATAGATAGTATCCTAATTAAAAGTAATGAGAAAAGTGGATATTAAAAGATATGGTGGGGAGATGTATAGAAATATAGAGAGTAGAGTAGTAGAGAAGGTAAGTGTTGATATTATCATGGAATAGTTGGAGTAAAAAAGAAGATTGGTTTTCAGTGAATAGTAGTGAGGTAAGTGGGTGTTAGAACAGAGGGTAGTAGAAGTAGAGGTAGTAGAGAGGAGATGCTGAGAATGTATAGTAGTGTAGAGAGTGGAGTAGTAGAGAATGTTAATGTATATTTTTTCAAAGGATAGCCATGGAACAAGTGTAGTTTGGTTCCCGGTGAAAAGTGGTGAGGTACGGAGGGTGTACGGGTGTTAATCAGAGAGTAATGAAGGAGTGGTCAATTGAGTTGAAAAAAGAGAGAAGATGGGGAAGTGAATTGAAAATATAGAGCATAGAGTAGTAGAGAATGTTAATAAGTATCTCATGGTAAGATAGATGGAGAAAAAAGGTAGAGTGGTGAGGTAAAGAAGGTGTGTTAAACAGAGAATGGTAGATGTACAGTTGATTAAGACAGGAATAGAGAAGAGGGCTGCATAGAAAGTTAATATTGATATTATCATGAGATAGTTGGAGAGAAGAAGAGTAGATTGGTATATGGTTGAGTGGTGGGATATATGGGAATTAGATTATATAGTAATAGAAATAGAGTAGAATATAGAGTGATGGATAAAAATATAGTGAATATTAAAATATAAGCCATAGTGGGAGATTTAGAGAAAATAACGTAGTTTGGTAGATAGTTCAAATTGGTGAGGTAAATGGTATGTACAAGTAACAAAAGATAATATTGTAGAAGCACATTACATTGAAGTTAGTATATAGAGAAGAGAGAGTGACGTGTAGAGACATAGAAAGTAAAGAAATAAAGCATGTGATTATCTTTATTATAAAGAAATAGTTGGAGAAATAAACATAGATTGGTACAGGGTGAAAGGTGGTGAGGTGGATTGGGTCTTAGGATATTGAGAGTAGAGTAATAAAAAATATTGTTGTGGGATGGTGGGAGAAGAAGGATAGATTGTGTTAGAACATGGACACCATGCCCATTATATTTCTATATTAAAGACTGTTTTATTTATATCGTCAAGAATGTTAATTAAAAAAAAAAAAAAAAAAAAAAAAAAAAAAAAAAAAAAAAAAATTTTCAAGAAGAAAAATATTTTAAAATGAGAAATAAAAATATGAAGGATCAATTTGTATTTTATGTATAAACATATTATATATTTATGTATATTATTTGTATAGAATTTTAACAAACCAGAGATCCAATTTACTAATAACTTAAGTCATGACTGTATTAACTACTAATACCACTACTTTCCAAGAGATTGGTATATAGTTGAAGGCGGTGGGGTATGTGGGTATTAGAATATATCATAGCAGAAATAAAATTGATTGAGTTGAAAGTAGTGAGAAGATAGGAAAGTGTAAAGAGAGAGGAGAGTGTGTTGTATCGAAGTATGGAAGGTAGAGTAACAAAGAAGATAAATATGTAGTATATGGTGGATCAGTTGGAGAATAAAGACGGATTGATTCCCTGTTGAACGTTGGAAGGATATGTGAGTGTCAGAATATAGAGTGAGAGTAGTAGAGTATATTGAAGTGAAAACAGAGAGAAAACAGGGTAGTATAGGGAGGTATAGAGAGTAGTGTAATGGGGAGGGTAAATTTTAATATTATTATGGAAGAGATAGGAAAAGAATGATTCATTGATTATGGCTAGAAAGTGGTAAGGATATGTAGGTGTTAGAAGATAGCTAGAGAGAAGAGATGGAGTGATATATAAAAATAAAGAAAATAGAGTAACAGATAATGCTAATATTGACGTTATTATGAGGAAGTCCTAGAAAAGGGGTATATTGGTTATAGGTAGAAAGTTGGAAGGATATGTGGGTGTTAGAATAGAGAGTAGTAGAAGTAAAAAGTGTTAAGGTAAAAACAGATATATGAGTATGAGGTGTATAGAGATATAGAGAATGTTAAACTGTATGTCATAGTGGGGGATTCGAGGAAAAAGAGTAATTTGGTTCCCGGGTGAGAGTAGTGAGGTAAGGAGTGTATATGGGTGTTAGAATAGAGAGTAGTAGAAGTGGGGTAGATTGAGTTGAGAACGGAGATATGATGGTGGGGTGTATGGAGAGTAGGGAATGTCAGTATGGATAATATCATGGAGGTGTGGGAGAAAGAAAGGTATGTTGTTTTCGAGGTGAAAAGGGTGAGGAAGGGGGGATATGTGGGTATTAGAATAGAGAGTGATATAGGTAGAGTAGTAGAGTATGTGGATATGTCTATCATGGTGGTGATAGTAGGAGAGAAAGGGAAAATTGGTTCCCGGTGAAGAGTGGTGAGGGAAAGAGAGTGTGCGGGTGTGCGAGAAAAATAATGGAAGAAGGAATGTAAGAGGTAAATAGATCAGAGAGAAAGACGTGAGGAGGAGTAGAATGGGGGATAAAAGAGATAATGGGGAGAATGTAGGATAGAGGATTGTAGAGAAGATATTGGGATGATAAATATAGAAATAATGATAACAGAATGAGAAGAGGGGGAGTGTAGGGAGAGAGTGGAAGAGACAGGAATAGGCTAGAGGAAAGTGAGAGGTGTTTTGAGTATGAGGATATAGGAGTATCAATATTGAAGGAGTGTTTGTACGAAAGGGATAATAGTAAGAGAGTAGAGTAGGTAGAAAAGGAAGGAGTCTAGTGGTATGTAAGTGATAAATATAGAGATGATGGGCGAGAGAGTAAGGAGAAGTATTGAGGTATGGAATAAAAATGAGAGTATATTGAAAGTTAGTGCGTAATGAAACAGAGGACGTATGGGTGTATGATGGGATAGTAGGGAAGATTTGGTGAATAGGAGAGTGAGTGAGAACGTCAGTGGGTGGGTGTGTACGAGTGGAGGATAATGAGGGATGTTTAAGAATAGTGGGGAAGAACAGGGATTGGTTGGAGTTGAATAGTGTGAAAAAATATGGTTTGTGTAAAAAAGATATATTTAGGTAGAAGTGGGTGGGGTGTATAGTGATGATATTTTGGATAAAATGAGAGTAACGAGTGAAAAATGTATATTAAAAAGTGAGAGTACGGGTGTTAGAATAGAGAGTGGTAGAAGTAAGGTAGAAAGGGGTAATATAATGAGAAGGTGGTGGGTGTAAGGATAAGTAGAGTAATAGATAATGATAATATTATTGTAATATAGGTGTAGAGGAAGGGAAGATTGGTAGAGTGTAGATATGTAGGTGTTAAATAATAAGGTAATAATAGTAGAGTAAATTGGGGTAGATATATAGAAAGGATGGTGGGGTGTATAGATATAATAAAAGTATAGAATATTAATATGTATATTATCATGGTATAGGTATAGAAAAAGGGAAGATTGGTAGAAAGTTGAGAGTAGTAGGAATATGAGGGTATTAAATGATAAAAGTAAATTAGGAGGAATATAAAAAAAAGGATGGTGGGTTGTATAGATATAGAGAATCGAGTAGTAAAGATATGTAGGTGTTAGAGTAGAGATAATTGAGGTGAATATATAGAAAGGATGGTGGGGTGTATGAATAAGTAGAGTAATAGAGATTATTAATATTATAGTGGTATAGATGTAGAAAAAGTGAAGAGTAGTAGAAAGCTAATAGTGGTGGGGAAAAGTATACGTGTTAGAATATAGGGTGAGAGAATAGAGTTAATTGAAGTGATGTATTGATATGATGGTGGGGTGTATAGGAGTATAGAATAACAGATAATGTTAATATTTATATTATCATGAAATAGTTGGAGAAAATAGTAAAGATATGTAGGTTTTAGAAGATAAAGAGATAAAGTAGAGTTAATTGAGGTAGATATATTGAGAAAATGGTGAGGAGTATAGATATAGAGTAAAAGAGAATATTAATATTATAATGGTATAGGTGTAGATGAAGTAAAGATTAGTAGAGAATTGAAAGTAATAATTATATGTAGGTATTAGAAGATAAGGTGGTAATAATAGAGATAGTTAAGGTGGATATATAGAAAGGATGGTGGGGTGTATGAATAAGTAGAATAATAGAGAATATTAATATTGATATTATCGTAAAATAGAAAGAATAGTAGAGAGTTGAAAGTAGTAAGGTAAGGAGATAGAGTAGAGTTAATTAGGATGAATATAATGATAAGAGGGTGAGGTGTATAGATATAGAGTAATAAATAATGTTAAAATTATTGTGGTATACGAAGATTAGTAGAAAGTTGAAAGTAGTAAGGATATGTTGGTGTGAGAAGATATAAGTAGAGTTAATTGGGGTAAATATATAGAAAGGATGGTGGGGTGTATATATTAGGGTAATAGATAATGTTAGTATTATTGTGATATAATTGTAGAAGAAGGGAGGATTAGTAGAGTATAGATATGTAGGTGTTAAATAATAAGTTGTTAAAAGTAGTGTTAATTGGGGTAAATATAAAAAAGGATGGTGGGGTGTATGTGTATAGGAGTAATAGATAATGTTAAAATTATTGTGGTATAGGTGTAGATAAAGGGAAGATTGATAGAGAGTAGTAAGGATATGTAGAGATTAGAAGATAAAGTAGAGTTAATTAGGGTGTATGGATATAGAGAAGTAGAGAATATTAATATTATAGTAGTATAATTATAGAATAAGGGAAGATTAGTAATATATATATGTAGGTGGTAAATAATAAATTGTTAAAAGTAGTGTTAATTGGGGTAAATATAAAAAAGGATGGTGGGGTGTTTATGTATAGGAGTAGTAGGGAATGTTAATGGGTATATTATTAGGAAATAGGAAGATTTGTAGAGTTAAAAGTAGTAAGGATATGTGGGATTTAAATGATAAGGTAGTAATAATAGGGTTAATTGGTTTTAATATGATGAGAATAGGATGGGGTGTATATATAGTGTAATGGATAATGTTAATATTATTGTGGTGTAGTTGGAGAAAAAGAGTAATTTGAATATTGGTGTAAAGGGGTGAAGTAAATGGATGTATGGATATTAGAATGTAGAGGAGTGATATTGGGGAGAATGTAAGAAATGAATGGATAAGATAGGAAGAGATGGGGTGAGTTAGAATGAAGAATGGGAGGATAAGAATAGATAATGGGGAGAGTGTGAATGTTGGAGGGAGGTATAGGATAGGGGGATATGGGGGAGATATTAAGAAATGGGATATGAGAGGGTGGTGATAGAAGGTAGTGGAGTAAGAGGTAGAAGTGGGGTAGGGATGGGAAAGAGAGGAGTAGGTGGAGAGGATGTTAGGTTAGGTATAAGTGATAGAATAAGAGTGGAAAGAGAAGTAGTAAATGTATTTAAGATATATAAATTAATGATAGAAATTAAAAACGAAGAGATGTAGAGAAGATAGATAAGAAATATAGTAGGATATGAAAAAGATATAGTAGAAGTGTATGGGTGTATGGGTGTATGGGTGTATGGGTGTATGGGTGTATGGGTGTATGGGTGTATGGGTGTATGGGTGTATGGGTGTATGGGTGTATGGGTGTATGGGTGTATGGGTGTATGGGTGTATGGGTGTATGGGTGTATGGGTGTATGGGTGTATGGGTGTATGGGTGTATGGGTGTATGGGTGTATGGGTGTATGGGTGTATGGGTGTATGGGTGTATGGGTGTATGGGTGTATGGGTGTGTATGGGTGTATGGGTGTATGGGTGTATGGGTGTATGGGTGTATGGGTGTATGGGTGTATGGGTGTATGGGTGTATGGGTGTATGGGTGTATGGGTGTATGGGTGTATGGGTGTATGGGTGTATGGGTGTATGGGTGTATGGGTGTATGGGTGTATGGGTGTATGGGTGTATGGGTGTATGGGTGTATGGGTGTATGGGTGTATGGGTGTATGGGTGTATGGGTGTATGGGTGTATGGGTGTATGGGTGTATGGGTGTATGGGTGTATGGGTGTATGGGTGTATGGGTGTATGGGTGTATGGGTGTATGGGTGTATGGGTGTATGGGTGTATGGGTGTATGGGTGTATGGGTGTATGGGTGTATGGGTGTATGGGTGTATGGGTGTATGGGTGTATGGGTGTATGGG
>JAKZLQ010000190.1:0-117627 GCA_023309525.1 Arxiozyma bovina
GATGGTGGAGTAATCAATCAGAGAGTCTCGTAAGGATTGGTTGGAAAAAGTTTGTGGTACTATTCTCCATGGAATATTTTGGAAAATTTCTTGCTGATTATGAAGCATCATGATTGTTCTTAATTTCAAATTTGTTCTATCACGAAATCCACCAAATTTTGGTACAAATTGTTTAAAATTGGGTTGGTTCTGTTTTTTTTGTTCTTTATCTTCCCCCGTAGGTTTCTCTTGAGAATCAGAATAATCTATTTTTGTTGTTTGATTATTTTTATTTGGTTTAATAGTTGGAATTTGACTGCTTGAGAAAGAATGTCTTAATTTTGATTTCAGTAGAATAGACCTATTAACATTTTTCAAGAGATATTCACTACTCTTTGTTGAATTAAGTTTAAGAAGTGGTAGACATCCTGAAGAGAGTGAATTGGTACTATAACTGTTGTTATTACTTACGTTGTTAATATTCTTGTTGATTAACTTAGTCTTGAAGAAGTCGTGTACAGAGAGGTTTTTTTTACCACCAATGTTATAAAAACTGTTATCTAATGAAATAGTGTCCATATTACTATTTTCAAAGTCCGGAAGAGTTGGTTTCCTTGTTTGAATAGGAGGAGTTATCGTATTGGACCCATGAGATGTTAAATTTGTCATAAACTCATCGGAAGTCAGTATTTGATCAAGTGAAGTGCTTGATTTAATTCTTGGCAAGGGATAATTCTCGAGCAAAGAATCTTGTGAAGTAGTGTGATTGGAGTTACCGAGACATTCATTATAGTATGTGTCTAGGGGTTGATCTGTATCCAAATCCGCCGAACTTTGTCTGTGTTGGTTTGTATCTGTCATGTTGGTATAGACGGGTGATGCTGCTCGTAATTTTTTCAAATGATTGTTATCTATGTTAATTAAAGATTGATCCAGATTGAATAAAAGTTGTTCATCTAAGTGTTCCATATCGAATTGAGGACCATATGGTAAGAATAAAGATACAATAATAAGTGTCATTTCTTTTTTTTTTTTAAGTGTGTATGTGTGTCTGTGTTTTATCTGAAGTATATATTTTTAACTTTCTGTTATATAGACACTATAACAGTTAGTTGTAGATTACACAGATAATATGATCGAAAAAAAAAATAAAAAAGAAGAAAGAAGAAGAAGAAGAATTGAGGAAGTGTTAAGATGTCTGGAATGGATAGTGGCGGCTATTTATATACTTTTATAAATATGTCTGTATATCTTCTGTTCTCAGCAATACAAATAATTAGGGGACATCTCTATATTTGAATAAAAAGAAAAAAAAAAGAAAAAAAGGGGAGGGAAGCTACATAAACGAGTGACGTAATTTGTACAATTACGTAAGCATCTCACGTAAGCATCCGTTGTTCGATGACGTAATGTGAGATGCACATTTCCTAATGCGGTAATTAAGTTCCTCTGTCATATTTCTTTCTTTTTTTTTATTTTATTTTTATTTTTATTTTCCCTCTTCTCTCCTTTTACGCTCGATTTGGGAACTAAAAAATGGGTCCAGATTTCTTCGAGGAAATGCTTGTAAACTGGAGAAATCGTTAATTAGCACATGCCCATCCATCCATCCATCCATCCATTATTATTATTATCATGTGTGTAGTCATAAAGCAGTTGATTGCAGGGGGGGGTCCTGCTATATAGAACGAAGAAGGTCGAGGAGTGAAGAGACACATAATTACTGGACGGCTTGTAAAATAGAATGTTGGTGGATGCACATTGCCACTATTATAATCGCCCTAAACAGAATGATAAAACAGACAGGACCGACGACGTTGAACCTGTGATATCGTTATACAATTCGACCAAATTGGATGATATATGGAATACATGCAAGGCTGTGGAGGGAGCAGGTTCAGATGATAGACAAAGATTGTATGTTAAGAAAGGGTTAGGTATACATCCATGGTACTCACATCTGTATACTTTAGCACCTAATATCTCAAAAACAGAACATTATCGAAACGTTTTGCAATGGAAGGGCCGTTCCATTGGAACCGTGGGTGAGGGGCAAGCTGCTTCAATCGAAGAAGATGAATTAAGGAAAATGATTAATGGGTTACCTGAACCTATATTATTAAACGACAGTTTAGATATGCTCCTTAACAAGATTGATTTTATCGGAGAGATAGGTTTAGATAAAACTTTCCGTATTCCTTGGAATACCAACAGCAATGAGAACAAGGAGGTATCCCTTCGATTGTCTAATTTTACTACGAGGTTAGAACATCAGTTGCGTATCCTTGAATGGTGGTTGAAATCTGCAAATAAACATTCATTATCGGTTCAGTTACATTCTGTGAAATTCTATGATCAACTGTTGGAAGTGACTAAAAACCAACTTTTATTGAATCCAAAATGTAAAATCCTGTTACATGGATTTCAAGGATCATTAGACACTTTGAAAAGATGGGAAAGAACTTTTAAAAGTAATAGGATCTATGTCTCATTTAATGAACAATTAAATCTAAGAAATAATGATCATAGACTGTTTCTCTCGTATTTGGAAGTACTAGACACTGATCACATCCTTGTTGAGACAGATTCATGCAAATTTGATGAAACAACTTATGATACCATACAGAGAGTTACCTCTATCTTACAAGCTCAAAGCCCAAATCAAAAAAATATAGACTTCGAATCGAATATTCTTAAGTATTTAAATATGGTTTAATAACTGATAACCTTGCTGATTATCCACACACACACACACACACACACACACATTCTGTAGGTAATACCGCATGACTCTCATCGGTTATCAATACTTAATATAAGAGAAGATTACGATGAGTTGCCACTGAAGGCGGGTCACAAAAGCCGTGCGGAAAACCGAAGATTCCGGATCCCGGAATTGTTCACGTGACGGCTGTGCACTTTGTGTTTTGTGCTTTGTGTGTCTCTGTGGAGGTTGTAAATTACATATATAGATATATAGGATGCATAATACATACACGAGCAATGTATCAAGAGGGTGGTCCATTGACCCAAACATACACACACACACAAATATACCTATACCTATATATATATATATATATATATATATTGCTACAAAATTAGTATGGCACCTTCACATAGTGGGACAGAATCACATAAAGACGATCATCATAGCAATAAGACCGGTAGAGGCGGTAAACATTCAAACAGCAACCATGGAAATAGTAACAACAACAGTAGTCACAACGACACGTCGGCTACAAGACTCAACTTACAACAACAACAGTATTTGAAAGACTTGGTGAAGAGACATGTCACTAATAATAAACCTACCTTTTCGCACAACGGCACCCAGGATCTATCTAAATATCACGAGTTTGACTACCAGCTTCGACAAACAGACTACTCCGTATTAAGAAGATATAGTCATAAATTCCATTTGAATGAGGATAAAGATAATGTCACCTTGACAGGGATGCTTTTACAATCGCCATTGGGGCTCCATACAATAACATCTCATTATTGCAATCAGTCAAACACTAGAAACGGTAATAACAAGCATAGAGTCAATAAACAGAAATATGTAAAACGATGCAACGATCATCTCAAACAGCAAAGTCTAAAAGAAATGGACACCATCTCCCAATTCATTTACAAAGTCAAACACCATAGTAAAGATTTCAAGATGACCTTCTGATTGTAGTGTGGTGTCTGGATGTACACACCAGTCTCTTTCAATTCCAGCTTCTTATGATTATTATTTATTTTTGTTTTTTCAGTTTTGCCTTTACACACAACACACATATATGTTACTGTAGGTATATGTTGTATTTGACGTATATAACCACCAAAAAGAAGAAGTGTAATTATTCAGTTCTCACATGCTTTTGTACTTCTAACACTTCTTTACCATATACACAGACAATAACACAAAAAAAAAAATAAATAAATAGATAAGTAAGTAAAAAATAACACGTTGATTCGATGCCTAGTCTATTACCTGTACTGATTTCCATCTTGGTGATTTTCTTGGTGGCCAAATGGATGCTTAACACTGGCGATTCACATCCATCAACAAAAAGATTATCTGAATCCAACGAATCGAGACAGTCAAATCCAAGAAGAAACAGAAGAATAGATCCTCCAATAAACACTGCCTTAATTCAACGAGTTCAAGCAGTGGCACCAAGTCTACATGTCGAACAAATTAAGTATGCTTTGTACTTAAATCATAATAATGTTCATTTAGTCATTGAAAATTATTTAAATGGTGTAGAATTCCCCTTCCCTCCCGGTTTCACACCACCTTCAAGATCAGCAGATTTAGATCACACCCATGTTATTAGTGATAACGACAATAACATTGACCCACGCAAAATCTCTAATATTAGACAAGACAATCTACTGGTGAAGTATAATGTAACAGATGATATGTTTCCCAATGGTATAGACTTCAAAAATACAATGGATCTTTTACAAAGAAAACAATATATGATATATAAAGCACGTCAAGATATGAAACAAAGAATATCTACAAATGATCCAAACTGGGTCCCATTATTACAATAATATGCAAATATACAAATTCATATATATATATATATATATATATATATACTCACAAAGTATTTTTTAATATATAGAAACAATTAACTTCTAATACATTTCATCTTACTAAATATACCAAATATTGTCTCAACAATTAATGGGTCTTCAGTACATGATTTCCAGTATATTTTGTCTAATACCATCCCATTGATCTGTGTAACATCAGAAGATTTCCTGTTTGTTGTCGCATACTGGTATCTTTTGATGTCATTATTATGTGACAGTAAGATGAATTGATCGTATAATGAATAGCAACAATCCATATTTTCTTCAGTTGGTTGAAACTTGACAAAGATCTCACATTTAATAACTTTATTATCATTATCGACATCTATTAACTTAACACCAAACGTCTTCAAAAGAAAATCATATCTACATAATTCTGGTTGAATATTATTATAAGTGTTATTATCATTATGTTGATTATGTGTATGGTAATAATTGCTGTTGTTACTACTATAATGAGGGTTGTAATCATAATAGTTATCACTATGCTCTGTAAATGGATCAGAGGAGACTTGTAAATAATTGGATACCACAGAATTCATGACTCTTTTGGGTACATTAGGGTTTTTATTATGTGTTATAATACGATACAGTATTTCATTGGATAAATATCTACCGTTTGGCAATTGACATGGTATGTAACAGGGATAATCAAAAAGGTTGACAATATCTATACTGTAATCAGATCTATCGTTTAATTTACTAACCAATGTATCTGTTAGATTTTTCTCAACTTTATTAACCAACCGTTGATATGATTCTAATTTAAGGAAATAACCATATGTAAGATTTGTCCATTTCAATTTGTAGTAATAATATTGTCCCTTATATGGAAAAGATCTTAGAATCCTATTATGTCTCTGTAAAACAGTCTGGAAATATAAAAATTCAATGTATTGTGGCAATCTAGTGAATTTAGGTTCAACAGGAACTACAAACCATTGTAATTTAGGGAATGTAATTTTAATATCATCAAAGAATCTATTGAATCCATTGATTTGATTCATTCTATCATCATATATGGTCACTTCCTCCAAATTTGGGTAATATTCTAAAAAGTCTCTAATTACTGCAGTCTTGTACATCATTGTAGTAGTCCATAAGGCGCCTTTTATAGACTTTTTAAGACAAATTGCATCGAACTGTAAACTTGGTTTTAAAAAATTTGGATCTTCTAATCTTGATAACTCAATGATTTTTAATATGATGTTCTTGAAAAGATTTTCCTTACGTCCAGTCAATATTATACTTATGGTATCTTCTTGTTCATTCGATAATTTAGATAATTTTAAAATATCATGATTCCAGTAACTAGTTAAACTAGATTTGCTTTTATTCGTGGTAGTGGTACTATTGTTATTTGTTATTGCTGTTTTTGTGGAGATGCTTGCTCCAGCTAATTTTATTATTAATTCCAGTGGAATAGGATCGTCCCACCAACCACCTGTTAGGAAATAGGTGTTATCTAATAACATCTGTAAAGTTGGATAAGTATATAAAGTTTTATTAGTCCAAGGAGATTTAAATAATGTGTTATCGAAATCATAAACGTGTAGTCTTTTGATTACGTTGGGATTTTTCACAACAGTTGGGCCACATGTCCATTTTGTTATCGGATCCATCTATACTTTTCGGTATTATTAATTAATATTCTCTGTATAGACTATTTATTTAAAACCTTGTCAACAAACCGCATCAAAAGAATACTCTACGTTCCTCTTCTCCCCCCTAGTGATAGTACTGATTCATAACACACTACCTCTGTTCAAACATCAGAAATACATCACGTGGCCATATTTTACAACTGTTACATAAAAAGATGTCTTCTACTAATTTTTTTTTACTTTTTTGTTTCTTAAATTCCTCGAGGTATCTTTAAAGGATTTACTTCATGCAGGTATATACAGAAATATCTGATATATATATATATTACTTGGACCTATATCCATTGTAGGATCTAAAAGCGACACACTTAACCAAATTTCACAGAGTGTTTAATATCTCTTTTTGTTTCTTTTATATAATAATGCAACGTATCTTTCAAATCAAGCAAATACTAACAAAATCACAGGTAGCTCAGTTCTCTAGTTTTGTTAAAGGAAGTAAATATAGTCCTACTTTTAAACAATATTTGAAGTTACCCAACGGTCAAGTGGGTTCATATTTCCATGATGTACCCTTGGAGCTCAACCCACAAAATGCCACTGTTAACATGATAACAGAGATACCTCGTTGGAGTCAAGCCAAATTTGAAATAAATAAAGAAGAGGATTGGAACCCAATTATGCAAGATTGTGGTAAAAAGGGTGTACCTAGGTTTGTGAAAAATGTGTTCCCATTCCATGGATATATCCATAACTATGGTGCTTTACCACGTACATGGGAAGATCCAATTCATCAATATCCAGGAACATCCTTTAAGGGGGATAATGATCCTTTAGATTGTTGTGAGATTGGTTCGCAAGTCATTCCAATGGGATCAATAAAGAGAGTAAAGTTGCTAGGATCTTTAGCTTTAATTGATGACAATGAGTTGGACTGGAAGATAATTGTAATTGATTGCCAGGATCCATTAGCTTTAAAAGTTAATAATTTGGACGATGTGGAAACTTATTTCCCCAAATTATTACATAATACAAGAGAATGGTTCAGAAATTATAAGATTCCTGATGGGAAACCAGCAAACCAATTTGCATTTGATGAAAAATACATGGATGTAGATGAAACACTAAAAGTAGTTCAGCAATGTCATGAATCATGGAAAAAATTGATGGAGTCTAGAGATATCAATTATGATAAGTTGCCTAATAAAACAAGTAATTACCAAAATTCAGCCGCTCCCAATAATATGACTTGTGAAACAGAAAGTCAACAAGATACTAAGATACCAGATGATGTGAACAAATGGTACTATATTTGATGCGACATGTGTCTTATAGTCAATTAATTAAGGAGTACTATTAAATTCATTGATTAACTATTATGAATAATGAGAATGATTCTTTTCATTTATTAATCATATCTATGGTCTGTATATATGTAAATAAATTAATGTGTAAATAAAGTAAAGGTGGTGATAGTAGTAATGGGATTATTGACAGTATTTATTTTCCTAAAAACATTCTTCTGAAATCATCATTCGACATATTTGGTTTCGATGGACCTTCTATATTTATTGTAAGGTTGGATCTCTCGTTACTCTGATCATTCTTATTTGCTGTTGGAGACATAACTTTCAATGATGATTGATACTTTTTACATTTATTGTTTCGAAGATCTGCAATAGTTCCACAGTGTATCATTTGATTGTAAAATATTTTTCCCTGTAATCTTAATATAGTTTCATTACACTTCTTCATATCTCTAAACTGTATTAAACAACCCTGATAATCTGTCACCAAGTATATGTTTTCAATATCATCATCTTCTTCAACACATTTCTGATCAAATAAGAAAGTTTTTATTTGTTCCTTTGATATTTTATCATTAATAGGAAATAATGACATTATCCTGTTATTGTTTGCATTATTTGTACTAGGTTTGTTCATCAATTTTTTTACTTTTTGTCTGTCTAAATATGCTTTGGAGTCTGCTAAAGAAACACTTATTATTCTTCCATTCCATTCAGTTTTATCCAATTGTAATGATTTTCGTGCATTTTCCTTAGTTTCATATGTAATAAAGGCACAAGCATTCCTTATGTGATTACCATTGTCATTATTATTACTATCTTCATCATTGCTTAATTGTTGATTGGAAGGAATATGTATAGACTCAATCTCTCCGAATTGATCGAAATATGATCGCAATTCTTCTTCAGTTGTATGATAGGGATCTAAGTTTCTTACAAATAGTTCACGTCTTTCTAAAGATGCGAAATCAGTTCTTCTCTGGCGCTCCAAGGGATTAGATAATTTGACAACAAGATCATATCCATCTATACATTTCTTGTTTAGTTGATCAACACATTTTCTAGCATCTTCAGCTGAAGTTACATCAATGTATGCAAATCGTCTGCTAGAATTAAATTTTTTAGATGGTAATCTAATGCTTAATACAACAACGTTAAGGGAATGGAATAATTGCTTCAGAAGTTTTACATCATAATAAGGTGGAAAATTAGTGAGCCAAAGTGTACAATCCCTCATATGGTCCACCTTTATCTCATTATGTCCAACAAGTTTATTAGTCTTTGTTAATGCGGACAGGCATTCGTCGTAGGAAAAGAATTCAACCTTTGCAAACCTTGACATTTTATCTAAGGAATCCGCAATATTGACATATCTAATCTTACCACAGTCATTAAAAAGCTTCCGTAATTTCTCTTGATTAATGCTTTTAGGTAGGTTGCTAATCAACACTGTTGTATGTTCACGTTCATGTGTCACTACTCTTTTAGTGATTTTGCACCTAACATTTTCACTTGTGGCCGTGTTGTTGTTATCTTCTAAGGATCGTTTCCTGTATGATTCAGCATTCATAATTTTAATTTCAAAAACTCAAAAAATTGACAAAACTGATCGTGTTGATACATTTCATTAAATACCATGTGATAGGTCATGGGCAACGATGTAGATCAAATACTGATTATAGTGCTGTACTGACGTGTCTGTACAATCGCATTATGATAATATATTCCTTCTTATAAAAAATCTGAACGAAAAATTTCACTTTTCAATATTTGGAAAATTTACGATGAGATGAGATGAGATGAGATGAAAATTTACTGATAGAAGATATTACATTGGTACATTATGGAACTTACACAACTGGAGGCTTTGGTATTAGTTTTGGGGACTTCTCATTCGTGCATCCAGAGAAGCTACGATAACAAAGAAACAACGTTAGATATCAGATGGGGAAGAAGGCTAAACACTTGAGAAGAATTGATAGTAAAGAATATTTAAAATCATATGGTTGGAAGGAAGGTGAAGCTTTGAAGAATGGTGGATTAAAGAAACCAATCCTTGTTAAACATAAACGAGATAGGAAAGGGTTGGGTACCACACCCGGGAATGATGATTCAGAGGCATGGTGGGAACAATTGTTTGATGGTCAGTTGAAAAGTCTGGACGTTTCTACAGGTAATAAAGCAGGTGATGGGATTGTTTTTAAACAAAACAAGGTTGTTGCTAGTAGTGTATCTAAACAAAATTCACCACTGTATCAATGGTTCGTAAAGGGAGAAGGTCTGAAAGGTACGATTAATAGTAAGTATTTACAGGAAGTGGACACAAAAGTAGTATCATCTAATATAATAATATCAGATGCAAAGAACAATAAAAAAAAATCGAAGGAAAAGAAGAAGAGTGATAAGGAGAAATCTAAACATAAAAGGTCAAGAGGTGGTGATGATGATAGTGATAATGAACAGGATAGATCTAGCAAATCCAAACGACATAAGAAATCTAGGAAAGAGAAAAAGCAAAAATCTGATAAAAAGGAGAAAGATAAAAAACTTGAAAAGAAGAAGAAGAAACACAAAAAGAAAAACTGTATTGAATAGCAAGAGACTTCATGTATAATTTGATTTTTTTGGTTTGTAGTCATGAGAATTTTGCCTTATTTCAATATGATTAAATCTGTGGTAGTTGTTATAGGAAGAAGTGGTTGGTTAACTATTTATTTATTCATAATCTATTCAATGAAAGTTAAATAGATAAGTAGATAATAGATAAAAGCATGTGTATATTATTATATAACCTGGCTATAATAATACAAAGAAATTGGTTACTTTGTTCGAAGTACTTATGGATTTATTTTTTTCTTACTTGAAGTCATCTTGTGTATATTGATATAATCTCTTGACTTTATGATCACTCGTTGGGACAGGTATTAAACAATCAATTATATTGTAACTGTCATCACCTGTTTCATTACAGTTATCAATATAAGGCATCACACTCTTTATTATATTGCTATTCCTTTTGGCTGTCATATCTTTTTCATCATTGATAGTAATATCAGATGGATACGTTGGTAATTCACCTCCATATAATTTCCTTTGATTCTCTTGGACCTGCAAAAAAGTTTTCCATTCAGCAGCCTTTTCAGCATCCTTTCTTGTAATGATTTCCATCAATTTTTTTCTTTTCTTCGGTATTCTTTGATCTTCCAATAGTGTATCCACATCGTAGAATTGTTTTGCATATAGACCAGTAAATATTTTTCTACCTTTTTTATATTTTACTTTATATCTTTTTAGCGTATCCTTTTTAATTTTAAATTCTCTCTTAGAATAAGTACCAGGTATATCATTGAATAATTTCAAAGATTTCATATAAATATTTTTCATATCTAAATCCATTTCAAAACATCTGTCAAGAATCTCATGATACGTGAATTGAATGTTTTTATTTGGATCAGTTTTTTCCAGATGATAAACATATTTGACAAGTTCCTGATCTTTCTTTCTTTGTTCTTTTTGTTTTGCAAAAAATTTTTGTAAACCTCTTCTGACACTTTCCCGATAGGCAGATTTCCTTTCTTCCACTGTCTTATATTTCAAATTTTTAGGTTTGGGGGATGAATCAGGTAATGTGATATCTGGGTCAATTATTTGGTTTATATCTGTTTCTTGAGGTGATATTTCATTTGGTAGTGCACTGTTTGTAGATGTATTAGGAGTTGATATCTTCTCTTGACTATCAAGATCTTCAATGCATTCACTTGCTACTGATCCAAGTACATTTTCGTCATCAAGTAAGGATTCATCCATATTCTCATCACTAACATTATCATTATTTTCCTCAATTTCTTCTTGCTGATTTTTTTCTTCTTCTCCTTCTTCTTCTTCAACTTCTATATTTTCCAAATCAATGTCATTTCTTTCTGCCCTTTTGAGATGTAAACCTTTCATTATATGATCTAGTTTTTGAAGGATATTGGAACATATTTCTAATGGGATAGTCATCTCATTGATATCAAAGTTAATATTTGCCTTTTGAGCAGATTGTTTTAATTTTTGGCCCCATAGGGCATTTAATTCAATGTTCATCATATTAGTGGCATGTCTCAATGCTCGTTCAGATACTTCACCAGGTGTCAACTGCTCCTCTGTTGATATATCGATAGGAATATTATTTCTAATGTCAATGGGATCCACTTCAGTACTGTTGTGTATCAATCTTCTTATCCTAACTATTTCGTCTAACCGTTTATTCTCCATTACTTTTGGAGGATCATCTTCATACAACTTATCTACTGTAGGATCTATAACAGAGAGTCTATCAGGCCATTTTACCATATCATCATTTAAATGTCTATCAATAAAGGATTCTGTCTCTAAGGGGAATTTCTTTTCATTTGCCCTTCTTATCATTTTTTTCAAAAGAAACATTGAATATAAATGAAGGAACAAATCAGAACGATGTTCATGTTCCAATGTGTCTATAATTTCTAAATAATCTTGGATTTCATTTTTGATCTTTGTTGATCGGTTGCTTAAACCACTACGTAATCTTTGTTTCTTGTTTTTTCCCTTCTGATCGTTCTTGTTCTTACTGTTTGGTTCCACTGTAGACTTGGCAGATCTGGAAGTAGAAAATGATTTATTCCTTAGGTTCAATTCAGGCTCAGCCATTTGGAAAAGAAAGAGAATTTAAACTATGTACAGGTTTGATAATAAAAGTTTGAAGAGCAATAATTATATATGCTTCCTTTCACCTTTTTTTCTGTGTTCCTGTAAACACTTTATGCAATAGTAATCGATTGATGTCTCACAATTTTTCTTTAATTAAAAGGTTTCTTATTTCATTTCTTAAGTTTTTTCATTTTATTTTTTTAATCTTTTATGTTTCCATCATTATTGAAAAAGAAGACGTGTTGTCACAATTTGTCACATATTTTATTATTGTGACCTAACCTTATCTAGTACACAATTTTATATCATTTTATTTCCATAAATTGTACATCTACACATTCATGAGGGAATCTAGTGATACTTAATCAATTAAACATAGATGTTAAAAAACTATTGGCATTAACGAAAATTTGATTATTAATGGTTACCGGGTCTTTTAATAGTTCTTAGTTACTTACAAACTGTTTCAGATTTTAACAGAGCAAATGTCTACTTTACATTTTCTCTGCATTGAGAATATATCCAGCATCTTGAGTCTTACTATAGTATATAATATTATATGTATTATCCAGTATGTGGTAGTTAATTTATTAGTTTTATAGGAGAAATTTTCCTCTTGTAATCTTTACATAGAATAAATGGAATACAAAGCTATATAGATGTTAGAAAAAAAAAGAAATGCTACACTACAACTTATTCATCCAGATCAAAAATATATTGATAAATCTACTTATTTATTGTTTTTTCTATTCTTGCTGAACTTTCTACAATTATTCTTACTTTTCTTCTCTCATAGTTATGTAATTGTATAAAATAACTAGTTAGTTATGCATTGTACATTACACACACCTCTAATCAAAGCAAGTTTACATTTTCCAAAAAATTATGGATACTTACATTTCAGCAATATTGATCTTAAAGGAATATCAAAGTGCTAATAAATGGAAAAGTAAGTTGATAAGGTAAGGAAATTGAAAATTAAAATAAATAAATATATATATATATATACACTCTTACAATTTAAAATATCTGTATTAAAACGTTATTAAGTGTTTGTCTATTATCTTAATTATTGAAATGTTATTGGAAAATATTCTTTGGTTAAACAGGATAGAAGAAAAGAATATGGTTAGAAAAGGAAAACAGAGAAAGTGACAAGTTTACAGTATAATTGGTCCTAAAAAAAATATAATAGAAAAAACAACACATCAAACTTCAATTTAGTAGATTGATGTTCCTGGGATACATATGAAATAATTAAGTAACAGTCACATATTTCTGCTGTCTCTCTAAATTCAAGGTACTATGATTGGAAAGGATAATGTTCTACTATGAGAGACATGCACTTTTAGTGTTGGGAATGAGGTGGGACAAAAAAAAAAAAACAGGTATCATTCTGTATATAGAGTAGAGTACGAGTAACCAACAGAAGACAAAAAGGTAACCAAAAGAGAAAGAACCAAGAAGAATAAATAATTAAGTATATAGTATATGTTACTTAGTTATACCATTTTTCTGTTTATTCCAATTGTACACTTTCCACAAATTTTGGGGCTAGATAGAAAAAACACATAATCTTGTGGTAACTCTGATTTTTAATAAATCTAGTTACAGGATTAAAATACACAAATGATAATAATAACTGGAATAAATAGTTAATATACAAAAATATACATATTCTTATTCCGCTTCCGACCCGCCGGAAAATCGTTCCTCTAGATCCCAAAATTTGCGGGCGGAATGGTTTGTGAACCTTTCCGAACAAAGGCTTACCCATACTTCGTGTCACGCGATATTACCGATATTATCGGAGTTGCAAAAAAAGGTTTTAACCAGGTCCCACCCGGATTCGAACCGGGGTTGTTCGGATCAGAACCGAAAGTGATAACCACTACACTATAGGACCGTTATTACCTGTTGGTTGTTGTGGTTTGAGGTAAAAACGTATAGCTAATTAATAACACTAACGAACGGTTAGTTAGAACAATGATTATTATACTATCGAACGGATAGTCTGGACAATAATTAATACTCTATCGAACGGATAGTATGGCAATAATAAATATATATAAAGACGTTATATATAGGAACTTTTGACGATTATTACTTGTTTTTATTTTTTATATACAATATTCTACATACTACTATAAATCAGACACAAATATAATTTTCAGATGACAAGATGATGGACCTTTATATATTATTCATGGGTTGATAATATTCTTGATGGGATGGCGTGATGTTTGTCAATAATTCTCATATTTAACTCATAACAACTATTTGTTTGTATGATTAACTTCTCAATATTGTCTCATTTATGTCTCACAAATGTCTCAGTAATCTCTCAGTAATCTCTCACTATTGTTTTTCTCTTATTTTCTGTGTATTGGAAAATCAACCTGGAATTCTTTAACAACCCTAACTTTTTTGCCTCAAACCAGAACAATTTAATTGACAAACATCATATAACCCTAATTACCAAACCCTAATCGACTTTCATTTTAAACCCTAATATCAAGTCAGTTCACAACATTGGTTGTTATATAATGGGATATTGATGACAAATCTATTTTTCTAAAAGTCGCTGACAAATCTGTTTTTCTATAGTGGTCGATAAAATGATGCTGACAAATACAAATAATAAACGCCACCGTATTATCTAATGCAACTCCCACTATATACAACATGCTGCTGACAAATACACTAATTATTGTCCAGATCTGAACTGTATCTTAGCTAATATCAACTTAACACAGCATGTCTATTGTTTAGCTACTAGTTAGCTGTCTAAGCCATCATCATGTCCAAAAACATATATAAAGGACACCTTCTCCAACATTCAAGTCTCATCTACAGTTCACTCTTCTCTATATAATATTTATATATAATTCATAAAAAGAACAACAACAACAAGAATAAGAAGAATTATTATATATAGCTTAATAAAAATAGCCGTTTAATATATTTGCTATTAAGACCGCATAGTAATTATTTTACCGTTTGTAATAATTACTGTCTTCGAACTATTAGAATATCCGTTAGATATTAATTACAACTTTCGTATTAAATTATTTTAGATTACCACTTACACTTTACCACACCGTCTTTGTAAAATACGGAGGCTGGTATAGAGGGTTATTAGAATATATTATTAAAATTATAGAAAAGGATTAGGTTAGGTTCCTCTTCTAGGGATATATAGTTATATTCTTGTGTCGTATTGCTTGGTTCTCTATATAAATTATATATTAAATATTATATAATAAAATCATAAGCAAAACAAAACTCTTATAAACTCACAAACACACAAATTTGTGAATCTACTCAGAGATTTTGTCTACTTATATATGTCGCATGTGAATCAGAAATGTGGAATGAAACTTGTCTCAATGAATGTATCACTATGGGGCGTCCCTTGATACAATGTAGAATTGTTCATGAGTCTTACTAGCGTGAGGGCACGTTCTTGCCGTTACGATTAGCCGAAAAAAGCTCTTACAACTATGAAAACAAACATAATAGCCGAATGACTCCTGCAGTTACGAAAACATTAACACATTGGACAGGTATCATTTCATTGTTTCATAAGCCATTTAACATACAATTTTTCAGATATTAAGATAATAGATTTGCTGGAAATATCGGACAAGTGTACACACTCACATACAAGTATGATTGAATATAAATCAATAGGCATTATTAATATTAAATCTGATAAAATACAAGCTTGTACGTGACTACATTAAAGTAAGATTGTTTGTTCCAATAATACAAATATATAAAGAACAAACATCAGAAGGAAAAGAATCAGTAATTATGATTTATCCCTGAAGATTTTAAACAACTATATTTTATTTATATATATATTTATTTTATGTACACTATATAAAGAAATTGAAGAATTGTAATAATAAAATATATACCAATAACTTTGACATTTAATCATGACCACTAACTACAGTAACATTCTAGGTGCTTCTTCTTATGAAGATTCTTATATATAAATCATGGGTTGATAATTCTCTTTGTTTGATTTTATAGTAATTCCCGATAGTTCTTATAGTTATCTTTTTATTTAATTCAATTATACCTTTATACTTCTTAATAATTTATGTATTTAATTGTCTCAGTATTCTGTTCATTTTGTGGGTTCATTATTTTATTCACTTAAGAAATTCAACATATTATTCTTGCTGGAACTGAAGATTCTAGGATAAAATAGAATGAATTAATAAGATTGTAACCAATAAGCATGAATCTTACAGCAAAAACCATTTCTATAGTAGAGTTATTACCAACAAGATGTTTTACCTCTTGATGCTTAAATAGGATATCCAAGTTTCCTGATAGGTATACGAATAAGTACCCCGAAAATACATACAGTGGTAAATTTATAACTAATAGTAATATTAGATACTCATTTCCAAACATATATAAGGAACATGAAGTAATCGATAATAGATAATACTTTCCCCACTGCTTTTTATAACTATATATTTTAGTTTTACTTTATAGGAACGCATTTATATAACTTCTATATAACCAGGAAGAACTTTACTTCTATTTCTTATAATAATAACTTTAACAATATATAAAATATAAATTGAGAATGTTTAATACAAATATATCATCCAAAGGCGCTCATTCTCAACAAACACATTAGAATTTTTGTTTATATGTTGTTTATGCTGGCTTTTTTCTGTTGGAATTATTATCATAATTATCATATGTTAAAGAAGTTTTTCATTATTAATTAAAAACTTTCTTGTTGTGAGATGCCTTGATGCACAGATATGAGTTTCGAAGAAAAATAATTTTTCAAAAAATAAAATATTTAAAAATAAAAAAGATAAAAAGATAAAAGTACAAACTCATTATAAACATACATATTAAAGAGAAGCAAGCAACATATAAAAAAAATCTAATGAGTTCAATGTCGGTTTTTTGCCAATTTAGGAATTTATGCTGGTTTAACATTATTTATGCTAGAATTGTTTCCCAACAACAAAATATTTTTTTTAATTTGAAAAATTTTATCTTGCAAGAAATTATTTTATATAAAAGGAGAAATATATAGATTATTCATATGTAAGGTTTGTACTATGTATAGTTATCATACATAGAAAGAAAACCGAAGAAGTTCTTAATAATTTATCTATCATTATACTATTATCAACTGATTGTACAGATCTACTTTATCATAATGTCTAACTTAACCACCGATATGAATAATCTATCCATTTCTTCTCACTTTCTACTGATTCGCAACCGTTAACTGGGTTTTCCACACCTTTTAGTCACTATGAATATAAAATAATGCCATTTGGTTTATGCAATGCTCCTGCTACTTTTTGTCGATATATGAGCCAATTATTAAGCGATCCTCCTCATGTCTTTGTTTACCTTGATGATATTCTGATTGCTAGCAAAGACAAAGAATCACACTACACTCATTTAAGAAAGGTACTCCAACGTTTAAAAGATGAAGGGTTAGTCTGTAAAAGAAAAAAGTGCCATTTTATGCAACCATCTGTCGAATTTCTCGGTTATACTATTAACTCAAATGGTTTTTCTGTCCAAAAAGATAAAGTTAAAGCCATCAAAGAATTTCCCATGCCAACTACCATCAAAAAATGTCAATCATTTATGGGATTAGTTAATTTCTATCGTTCGTTTATACCCAATTGTAGTTCCATCGCTAAACCATTATTTAATTTCATTTCCAATAAATCTGACTGGGGTAATGACCAAATCAAAGCTGTTAATATATTAAAAGAAAAACTCTGTACCGCTCCAACTTTGATTCCATTCGTTGCAGGTGCAAAATATCGTTTAACCATTGATGCAAGTTTCACTGCTTTAGGTTCAGTCTTAGAAAGACTTGATAATGATAATAAGTTAATTGGTGTTATAGGTTATTTTTCTAAATCTATTAATAAAACCCAACAAAACTATCCTATCGGTGAATTAGAATTATTTGCAATCATAGAATCTTTAAAACACTTTCGTTATTATTTACACGGTCATCATTTTATATTACGTACAGATCACAGCTCGTTACTTTCTCTTAGAAATAAATCAGAACCCTCAACTAGAATTGCTAGATGGCTCGATACACTCGCTGAATGTGATTTTTCATTAGAACATATCCCTGGTAAAAAGAACGTTGTAGCTGATGCACTTAGTAGATCATTTGAAACACATGCAATATAACTATTCTCTATAGCAGAACTATCGACTGTTGATCCTTCTGGTTGGTTAGAAGATTGGCAGTCTGACCCATGGTGTGCTGCCGTACTCGTTCGTTTAGATGTAATTTCTGAAACCAAAGTGTTTTCTTCTGATTTTTCTTTTTTCCAAAAATATTTAAAAAAATTTAAAAATGCAAAAAAAAAGTTTTGAAAGATATAATTACTCCAATGGTGTACTTAAATATGAAAATAGGATATGTGTACCCAACCAACGAAGATAAAAACTACTCAAATTTTATCATAATAGTATCCTATAAGGAGGACATTTTGGTGAAGTCACAACCATTAATAAATTATTAGCCATACACTGTTGACCCCATATGAATGTAGGCATCAGAAACTTTGTTAAATCCTGTTTACAATGCCAGATAATGAAGAACTATAGAAAACATGTCAATAGTTCACTTTCACCTTTACCTATACCCTCTGGTCGCTGGTTGGATATTTCATATGACTTTATCACTGGTCTCACGGTTACTGCTTCTCCACGAAACAATGACATGATTATGGTTGTGACAGATCGTTTTAGTAAAAGATCTCATTTCATTGCTACTAAAAAAAACTTTAGGCTCTGTCGGTTTAATCAAGCTCTGGTATCGTTATATTTTTAGCTATCACGGATTTCCTAGAACTATTGTGTCAGATAGGGACAATTGATTCACTTCTGGATGGTATGATGAACTCACTAACCGTTTAGGAATAAAATTGTGTATGTCTTCCTCAAATCACCCACAATCTGATGGTCAAACAGAAAGTACCAATAAAACACTAACCAGATTACTACTACGAAGTTATTGTAATGCTGATCAAGATAGATGGGATGAATTTTTACCACACATCGAATTTGTTTATAACTCTACATACCACCATTCAAATAATCGTTCTCCTCTTATCTTAAATTTCCTGCCATAATAAATTAAGCAAAACAACTAAAGAACTAATCCAAACATAATTCTAATAGCTGGGATACTAGATAATTTATGTTATCAATCAAAACAAGGGATGAAACAAAGTATGAGAACTTCTTAATTCCATCTTGCATAACCAGGGATAATTTGTATTACGAGTCACTAAAACAGGCAATGTCTGAAAATGGAAATTTTACCAAAAAGGGAAATCGTCTAATTAAAATATTCTTAGTCTGCCATATTCTCCTTTCTCAAATGGTACCTTCGAAGTGTTTCAAATTTTGTAATAAAGTATTAAATCTTGAAGCAAGAAGAGTACTTGTTTCATCAAAAATGTACTCGCATACTAATTGTAGATCAACATCTTTTTAACTTTCAGTAATAGATTTGATCTTTGATATCATAACCGAAACCGACAATAGCAATTATATCAGCATATCTTTTTAATCGTTCTTCATGTGTAGATGGTGAATTATTTGGGTATCTTTTGGGGTCATGAATATATTTCTTAATATGTTCGATATTGATGATTCTAGGATTTTTTTTTCTTGAGGAAGAAGGAAGATCTAATTATTATGTGTTTCTATTTATTTTGATAATTTGGAATGGAACTATCTAGATATGTCGAGTCTCGTTATACCTTCCCTCTGTAAAATAGGCATCATGGTGTAATAGAACATATTCACCTATTTCAAAATGAGCATCTTTTCTGGATTTATTAGCATATGATTCCAATAGTTTCTTGATTTTCTTTAATTAGGTCTTGTGTTCGTAGTGCTAATGCTTTAAGATGTTTAGTATATTCAACAGCAGAAAAGTTTTGTGCAATACGTTCACTATTTGTATCTAAAAGAGGTTCTTTTGGCACATATCCAATATCAAGTTTCAAAAGGAGAGGCTTTGATAGAACGTTAGTATGCAGAGTTGTAGATAAATTCAATATAAAGTAAAAATTTATCCCAAGTAAGCTGTATCATAAATTATTATGTGTTTCTTAACGTATCCTTAAATGTAATTGTTAGGAATGAACACATTTATGTAATGGATACATTGTAAATATTCTAAAATTATATTCTATATTGAATATGTTCTTAGAATATTAAATAACATTCATGAAACTAATCCTAAAATAATTAATAAATAGAACATAATATTAACATGTAATTCTAAAATTCCTTCTTGATTTGGTGTTGCTGTTTTATCAAAGTTATTAGATATACAGAGTAGCAGTTAAGAGGAAATTGATAGATTATTCATATCAATTGTTAAATTGGACATGATGGTATAGTAGAACTGTAGAATCAATAGATAATAGTATGATGATATAATTTGAGTGAGAACTTCTTCGGTTTTCTTTCTATGTATGATAACTATACATAGTAGAGACCTCACATATGAATAATCTATATATTTTTCTCTTTTATATAAAATAATTTCTTGCAAGATTATTTTATATAAAATTATAAAAAAAATATCCTGTAACGTTCTAAGTTCTTTTCAAAATTCAGTGATAGGTTCCATAATGTCGGATAGCATATATATGTTAATAATATATAAATCTCATAGATTGGCGTTACTTCTTTTATTCTGTACAAGAGAGACCTAATATACAATTATTATACAGTACAAGTAAGATAAACAAACTTTGCTTTCATACAGTGTGTTTTATATGTTTGTTCATTTTGATTTTACTTTTCATTTTTTTCTTTCTTTCTTGATAAGATAGAAGAGTGTGGGTTATATCACATATCACGACATAGTCTGTCCTTGGGGGGAACAATTCTAGCATAAATAATGTTGAACCAGCAGAAGATTCCTTAAATTGGGGGAAAAGCCAGTAGCAGTGTTGCTACAAAGTAAAACTAAAATATATAGTTATAAAAAGCAGTGGGGAAAGTATTATCTATTATCGATTACTTCATGTTCCTTATATATGTTTGGAAATGAGTATCTAATATTACTATTAGTTATAAATTTACTACTGTATGTATTTTCGGGGTACTTATTCGTATACCTATCAGGAAACTTGGATATCCCTATTTAAGCATCAAGAGGTAAAACATCTTGTTGGTAATAACTCTACTATAGAAATGGTTTTTGCTGTAAGATTCATGCTTATTGGTCTACAATCTTATTAATTCATTCTATTTTATCCTAGAATCTTTAGGTTAAGCAATTAGTAATAATTTTGTCACGACTGTTGAACGAAATAGTTATTAATAAATATTTGAGAATAAACCATATATCGACGACTCTTGTTGATTCATTTTTATATTTCTGGAATATTGTGTTCTATCAATAGTTAAATAATAATATTTAGAGTCACAGTTCCTACTGCCAGGATATTATTGAAAGATTTGTTTTTTTCAAAAAAATACAGATATAGTTAATAGTTAATACTAAACAAAAAAAAATAAAAAATACAAAAATATAATAAAAGATGTATCTTTGTTTTTATTCATTTATATATATATATATATATATATTTTAAGCTTGTAATCACTTATACTACTATATAGCTTCCCCACAATTTGATGCAATGTCCTTTTGAAAGAAAAAGAAGAATATATATATATAAGGAAGGGGATGGGGTTAACCTGTACATCAAACTTTAATAACTGTTAACTACATAAATATATACACACATATATATATATAATCAAATTACATAAAACAAATCAATCAATCAATGAAGAAAGAAAAGTCAAAAATAGACCAGATAATCATAATAATACATTCAATCAGTCGTATCTCATTGGAGACAAAGGAGAATCATTACTTAAATAAGTGTCGAAGATCTTATCCCAGAACCACGAAGTGACACCGAAACCTAATTGGTAATTCTTATAGTGATGTTCCAAATGATATTTTTTCAATTTTCTCATAAACTTAGGCATCTTACTGTGATGTAAGAAATAATGACACATATCGTAGCAGGCATAGCCAAACAACCCACCGGCGAAACCTGCATAGGCCCAGTACAGAGGCAATACTTTGAAAACGGCTTTGTAGAATGGAGCACATAAGATAACAAACAAAGCTGGTGGCATGACTAAACGGTATGGATCCATTGGTAGATAGTGGTGGCAACCGTGCAATAGGAAATGAACAGTAAATGCAATGTTACTTTCTGGTAACCAGTCATCGAAATGGAAAAGAAATCTATGTAGACAATACTCGATGAAAGTCCAGGCAAAGATCCCGACAAAGAATAAGAACATAGCAAAGACATTATTCATATTTTGTAAAGCTATGACTAAATGGTATAAAACGACAGGATACCAAACTAATGGGATAACCCACCAAGCGGTTTTAGTTAAAGGTTCTAAAAAATTGCCAAACAACGGAGCAGAGCCGTGGCCATAATGTCTTGGTCTGTGGATTTGATCGACATAGAAATCCTTTTTGAAGTTACTGAATAAGATTTGTGGTAACAGAGGTTTATTTAAATCTAAGAAATGATGTTTTTTAAAGTCATTTTTGTAATCTGTGGCAATGCTCAATTTTTCTTCAGCTGGTAAATCCTTGACAAAAGTGGTAGAGTCATATTCTTCTTTGTTGTCGCTAACCAATTTAACTTCCATTTTATGATCTTTGTTGGATAATAGCTCTTTTTCTTCTAGTTCGGTAGCTAGATAACCTACTAAGAAAACATCTTTATCCAAATCTTGGAAATGATTGAGTTTATCAGTGATATCTTGACCAACAAGTGAAATCAATTCGTCTTTGTTGTCGATTGGATTAGCTTCTAAATATTTATTAACGTCGACAATCTTTCTTCCGTTTAAAATTATCCAACGGTCGTCTCCAGCATTATGTAATCTAACTTGCTCCCTTGAGAACAATTCCAAAGTCCTTGAATCAGCCATTTTGAAATATTGATGTAGAATACTATTTGGTTGCTATCTTATCTGGTCGAGACGGTCACAACAACAACAACAACAATGAAAGAAAAAAAAGACACAGAGCTTTGTTGCAGTCAGATCCCAAGATCACAGGCCTGCAAAGGAAACATTAAATATAAATTATACTAGTAAATGAATAAACGATATATATATATATATAAAACAACAGAGGGAAAGAAATACATAAACAACAAACTCCACTCTCTGCCTGATCCTCTGTTTCCCCGATGTTTACTTTCACATTGCTATTATTAATTATTGCTCTGCCATAATTCCCTCTCTATTGCCTCTGCCCTGCCTCTTTCACGCAGAAAAACCTCGAGGATGCCACACAAACACGAAAAAAAAAAAAAATAAAAAAAGCAAAGAGAGAAAATTTTCCATCGAAAGATAAAAAATGAAAAACAAAACAAAACGAAAAAAAAAAAAAAAGCGCAAATAAAAGAAAAAATGACGAAAACGAAGAAAAATTTTTTTTTTTTAGTATAGAGAATAACAAGAAAAGAAAGTAAAAGGCAGAGTCGACTATATTTCAAATCCAACATTACAAGTAATAATGGTGGTGATAAGTGATATAGTGACAGCTACAAATATAGCAGTGCTTGTGGCAGATGGCAGCACCTTTTGCAATCTCTCGTTTAAGTCCCGCATTTTTCACAATCCCGTTTAGAGAACCTTCGAATCCTTTCTTTCTCTGCTCTCTTCGATTGTTGTGCGTTTGTCTATTTGCCTTGTGTTCCTGTTCAGAGCTATTTGGACCCTACCTGCATATCCGTTATCTTGCCTAGATACAATCTTGTAGTATATGCATAACGTGATGTGTGGTGTCCTTGTTATTGTGTTGACGTGTTAACATGTTAACCGTGTTGTTTATTCTTCTCTCGTCTCTGCTCACTTCCTTTAGTCTATATGCTTAACTTTGAAAAACTCTTAATTATTATAATACATTATTGATTGTATCGTGATCACGTCTATCGTATCTGCTGTATACATACTCACATACACATATACACATGTATATATATATATATACCCTATTAAACTCTATTATTCTTTACTGCTTTTCTTACTAATTGGAACCACTAAGGCACATTATGTCTAGCGTAAGTGGTCTGTCATTGAAACTATCAGATAACTGAACGATATTAAACCGACAACCAATAAACTTATATATACATGGTTCCATAATTTTTTGCTCACAGGTGATTTTATTTTACTGGCTAATTCTGATCCACTTGGAAAACCTAACAGATTACATATCCCATGTAACAATATGCAAGACCATAGGTTCCCGCCTGTAACTAAGTAAATATAATTACTTAACGTACCAAAAATAGTAGTGTACAAAGCTTGAAACATTGTAATCATGATAATGTATGCCATAGATTGCTCCCCATCTTGAACCATCTCCCATGCATGATGTATATGAGCTACCCCAAAATATAACGACGGTCCCACTACAAATTTCAATAGATCCCACTGGGTCCTCAATGGTGCATTCATCGACATTTGACAAGTTAGCAGCATCCCAGTAAACACCAATTCTTCTGTTATCGGAGCAAATATATAGTTTCTCACCCCCCAGATATCATTGAAATTATTCAAGAAATCATACCATATATCCTTGTATCCCATATAAATTACATAACATAAGACTGTGTCAGTTATTGGTCCCATATACAGAACGCAGATCAATGTAACAGATCTCAAGTTGTCATATGTCCATCTCGCCAAATCCCATGTTCCATCAAAATGATATCCAGGTATTATCCCCATTTGTAAAAAAATTTCAGTATATGATAACCTCCCATCAGTAATTTGACTAAGAATCAAAGGTACTATAACAATATTTATACAACATATGTACAGAATATATTTCATTCTTTGACGAATGATCCGGGGTTCATTTCTTTGTTTCTGTGACACTGGTTGATCTGTAGATATGTATAAGGATACTACATAGGACAAAGATATACATAATTGTATTAATCGGATGGTGAATGACATCTTCCATACGTAAATACTAATATTCGTTTGGAGGTGAGTGGGGTTTTTTTTTTTTCTTTCTTTCTTTCTTTCCTTCTTTATTTTTGTCCAAGCACTCGTAAAGCTGTTGATAGCAATTGAACCTCTCTTTAACACACTCCTTCTCCTTTCCTTTCTTACTTTCTTTCCCTTCTCTTTGCAATACTAACACTATCTCTAAATTTCTTCTATCTTGTGGTGAAACAATTTTGAAACATGAATTTCTCTCTACTCTCTCCGTTATAAAATAAATATATACCAACATACTAATGATGGTCCACCCCCCCCACATATAAATATTTATATTGTAAGAATCTTTTACTATACAAGTCATATAAGAATATCAATAATATCGTTATTACTAAATGCTTTAATATCTAAAACTAACATATCTATAATCCAAAATGGGTAAACCTAATCAATAATAGTCTCGGAAAATGATATATCTTAATATTTATTACAACATGCAGTACTCTCTTCCACACTTCTCACAGTTTCTAGATCAGAAAGAACAGGGAAAGAAAATAGACTGTTCCTTTGATTCATCTGACCAAAATGTATAAATTCTCGACCTCCTACTTACTTATAAATGCTTATTTTGTTTTTTTTTATTCTCATATCAAAATTTTCAAAAATGAGATCGCTATGTATAACTTACCAGCTTGACAATAATATATATCGTTTCATCCTACGTTATATTATCTCTCCTCTTGAGGATTATCCATTTTATTCTCTTCATTAAAATATCATTAAAAACATTTAATGAATGTCTATAATACTACAAAACAAAATAAATATAATTATTTCCATTACAATGTACATCAATAAATAAAATAATTCTTTTCAAAGTAAAAAAAAATATGTTTAAAAATGCTTGATCGTGACAGGAATATCAATACTTGAAGTCCCAATATGATGGAATTTAATAGTCACCCTAATACAGTAGAACCTACTACAAATACAACTCTCAAAACTTGGTACCAACGTAAGTAATAAATTATTTGTATACTCTAATCTTACATTGACTTCACGTTCATAATGAGAATCACCTTTCCTGATCCAATGGCCGAAGATTTCTTCTGAAGATTTTGGAACATTATGAGTCTTTGAATGTAATCCATTAGATGTTGAACCAGACATGGAAACCTTGGAATTATTATATTTAGAAGAAAGACTTAGAGTACTGGAATGATGTTCTTTCTCCTTTAATGTACTTAATTGTTTCCTAAAAACTTCTCCCATTGTATTAACCTTTACAGTTAAATGTGCCAAACTCTCAATATTACTGTAAAGTTGGGTTGGTATAAAATCTGAAAACTTTAATTCTACAGCATTAGAAACATCACGATTCTTATTGTATAATTCATTGATCTTATCTTTATTATTTGTGAAATTGTTGTAATAATTTTCAATCTGACTGATATATCCTTTAAATGTATTATTAATTGACGCAAGTTTAGCTGAATCTAATAACATCTGACTACTTAATTTGATTGGGATGGAATTTTCAGATTTAGCTGTGATTGCAATAAGTTCTGTAGTTACTGCTTGAATCTCTGGTGGATCATGACCGATAGTATTATTAGACTGCATGCATGATACATGGATCTTTAGACTTGTTAGTTTGTCCCTTTCTTCAATGGACAAAGATTCTGTCATTCTTACCCAGTTTTCTTGGGAATGCTTCGATTTTTGGTCCATGCTGTTTGTCTTTTGTATTATTAACGGAGAATGATAAGGTAATGCTTTAACTGGGATGGAAGTTGATAGTACAATAAGACCTGACTTATCTGATTTCTTACGTTTATCTGCAGATTGACTAGCTAATGAGGTTAATGAAGTAGTGGAAGAATGTGCAGACGACGGATTCGAATGTGATCCACTAGATAAAAACCCCGAAAATAAATTGATCTTAGATGAGGACTTACTTTTTATTCTATATTTCAACTCTGTTTCGATGATATCTTGTTCCGGTTCAAATTTCTTAATATCATCAAACACAGAAGAACTTCTGGTATTCAAATTTGAACCTGTATTATTACTAATATTTAGTTGATGTAACTTTCTTGCCAAAAGTTCATCAGAATCCAAATCTGAATCCACATCAACAGTATCAGCAATCTCCGTGCCATGTATATCTGAGTTTCTGATAATTTCATCATGATTTAGTCTTCTGAACACAGTCTTCAAAATATCTAGTCTTTCTTCAACCAACGACCTCAAATCTTTTAGTTGACTAGATGGAGCACGTTCTCCAACAAGCGTGGAATGAAATCCAAATGGAATGAATCTTATGTTGTATTCACTCTCTTTTATCAAACTTAGTTTTTGTGTTTTTGGATCCTTCCCAACAATCCTTGCATCTACTGTATAGTTAATAGATATGTCACTACCAGCCATGTCGTAAGTTAAAATAGGTGATCCTTTAGTAGCTAAATGTCCACAACCCAAAGTGTTGTTGATATCAATAGCAGCATATTTACAATGATCCTTATATTTATCAACTCCTAGACTTGGAGGTAAAAGACAGTGTGTAAATATTTCATGTTTACAGGTAGTATCTAATAACTGGGTAGGGAATTTGAAAACAAAAAATTTCTTATGTTTTACCCCAGGTTCCAAGATTCGATCATTATTTAAACCTAAGATTGAATTATCTGAATCAACACCCCAACTTTTATATTTTAAACCAGTACCCAGCTCAATATTAGTATATGACCAAGATGCACTTAGATCAACCATTCTCAAAAACCGTTTTACTGTCCTTTTCCCCTTTTGCTTATCTACCACAGATATATAACCTTCCAATGTTACATATAACATTTCGAATTTTACAGGCTGATTAGATTTATTCTCAATAACACAATACCCATGGACAGTGTCTCCCGAAGTATATTCCTTCAACATATACTCGTTTTCAGATTTAAGAGGTGGTAAAGATGGATGTTTTGTGACTCTGATTTCAATTTCTACTGAGGTGTTCATTTTGGGTAAAGTGTACAATTTATCAATGAAGACATTTTCATTTTCATTTAAATCATCTTCAATACCAGCTGCATCACTCTCTCCACCTGACTCATTAATTGTGCTAGATGATCGAACATGATTAATTCTATATTGTTGTGTGCTTAATGGACCACTATGATTTGTTGTATTGTTAATGTCAATTGATGCAGTTGAGTCTGATGTAACATGTAAACTAGGTATTTGTAACCCACCAGAATTTAAAGTGGAACTACTTGAGTTTCTCGTAGTCGACAACCCATTACTATGGTTGGAAGCTTCCCCATAGCTTGGAGGAAAATCATGAATATCTGGATTCACATTTCCCTGTGGAATATGTCTGTGCAAAGTATTATACAATTCAAAAGATGGTAAAACATCCAATACCACATCATCCTCAACATCATCCGATGATAATATCATGTCTTCAGAGTCCTCTTCTTGAATTTCTTGATCAATCAACGTCAGCGTACCATGTTCTCTATGTGTTGGCTCCACAGATATCCCACGAGTCCTTATAGGTGACAAACTAGGCGATGAAGGGTTCAGTTTTGTAATTAATATATCAGAATGTGTTCCAGATGCCATCAATGAGTCTAAATTGACACCTGATGAAATATGACTAAACCTAGCAGGGGAATGATTAGCAGAAGATCTTTTTAGCTTCCTTAAACTTGATGTGGATGCACTTCTAATCCACGATGCTGGAGTAGACCCATTTGAGGATAACCCTTGTTGTAAACCTAAACTTCCATTGGAAGAAGTTATATGTCTTACCTGTCGAGTTCTACCTCTTAACCTCGAGGTATCTGTAGCTGAATGTGCAGGTCTTAATGGAGGTTTTACAAATTCTTGATTGGTTGGCATCTTGGGTTATTTCTAATAACTAATAAAGTTCAGAAAAAGATATAAATATGACATGCAAATTAATGAAGGCAATTAGCTATCCTTCTTTAAAAAAAAGTAGGAACCTCCGACTGGAGTGTAATTTTTGAACTACAGCACTAAAAAAGTGGTAGGTAACCGTGATGATATCTATTTGTCAGGTAGCGTACAATTTCATGCCAAAATCATGGAAAGATCTCTGCAAAAAGGATTCATTTTACCCCTCGAGGGGAAGGAAAACAGTGAGTTTACAAAATTTTTCAAGGAAATTTTCAGAGTCCGTTCCTGGAGAAAACGAACATAAAAAGAAAACTAAAAATAGACAAGAGAACATAGTTGCGACAAATTAGCGAAACAAGATTCGATAGCAATGATGATGTCCAAAAAAAGAGAGAGTAAAGATGCAGACCTTCAGATATTACTAAACTGCACGGGAAGATGTGATATATCTAAAAGTGGAATTCTACAGAGTATTTATGGTAGCCTAAGTAAATATTAGTTAACAATATATTATTGTATATATTTATAAGGTCACCGTTGTTGATATTACATGTCTATATAAGTAAATAAATTTGTACCTACAAAGTAATATATAGATGCTATAATGGATATACACAACACTTTACTCTGTTCAAGAGTTATGTTTGGAAATTCTTGACGCTAACTGGGATATTCACACTAACTGATCCAATATGGTGAAATTTAATATTGACGCGAATGCAGTAAAATCTACAACACAAGCAACTTTCAAAGCTAGGCACAAGTGTGTATGTCAAATTGGGAGTATACTCTAGAGGTATTTCAAATTCCTTCTCATAATGAAATGGTCCTTTTTTGACCCATCCCTGAGAAGAAACATCATTGCCATGCTTTTTCGAAAATTTCGTTATTTCAACCTGTTTCTTAAAAATATCATTGTGTGACTGGATTTTAACTTGTAAGTTTGCTAAACTTTCCACATTGCTATATAACTGATTTGGAATAAAGTTTGTAAAATTTAATAATTGTTCTCTATCTGACGCTAAACGATTCTTATTGTACAATTCATTCAATTTTGTTTTATTCTTTTTAAATTTTTCATAATCGGACTTAATTTGTGCCATATATTTTGCAAATTTGTCTTTCATAGAACACAATTTATTAGAATCCAATAACAGTTTTGAACTTAGTTTAACTGGAATTGAATTTTCTGACTTTACAGTAATAACTACTAATTCTGTACTAATCGATTGGACTTCTGGTGGATCATGACCAATACTATTGTTGGATTGTAAACATGTTAAATTGATTTTAATCTTGTTAAGTCCTGTCTTTTCTTCATCTGTTAACAAACTAGTCAACTTTATCCAATTGTCTTGGGCATATTTACTTTTATTTTCAAAAGTGTTTGTCTTATGTAAAAGTGATGGAACATGATACGGTAAAGCACGAGATGGAATCACTGCACCCACTAAGATCATACCTGTTTTGTCTGAATTTTTGTGACTTGGTGATTTTTCTTTCATATTTGAACGATCTTCAATATTTGGGTCGTTCTTCCCTTCTGATTTATTGACTGAATTCGCTAGTGACGTAGATGAGGAAGATAGAGAAGAAGAACTGGAATTTGACAAAAAACTGGAGAATAATCCAATCTTGGAAGTAGATTTACCCTTAATCCTATATCTTAATTCAGATTCTACAATATCTACCCTTCTTTCAAATTTCTTAATATCTTCATATGGCGACTGTGTATGATCATTATAATCTAATCTATTCTTAATATGTAGTTGATCTAATTTCCTTGCCAAAATTTCGTCAGAGTCCAATTCTGCATGATCATCAATTGTACCTACAAGATCTGTTCCATGAATATCCACATTCTTTATTGGTTCGTTTTGTTTTAATCTATCGAAAATTGTACGTAAAACTTTCAATCTTTCTTCAATTAAAACTTCCAAATCCTTCAATTGCGTCTCTGGATTTTTTTCACCAATTAAAGAAGAATGGAATCCAAATGGAATAAATCTAATATTATATTCATGTTCTTTCATGATGTTCAGTTTTTGTGTTTTTGGGTCTTTACCCACTATCCTTGTATCTATAGTATAATTTATCGACAATTCATCATCACAGAAATCGTTTGTTAAAATGGGGGAACCCTTTGTACCCAAATGACCGCATCCAAGAATGTGATTGACTCTAATACCTGAATACTTGCAATTATCTCTATATTTATCTATACCAAAACTTGGAGGTAAAAGACAATGCGAAAAGTGCTCTTGTTTACACGTTGTATCTAACAGTTGCTTGGGGAATTTAAAGACAAAAAATTTCTTATATTTAATTCCTGGTTCTAAAATTCTATTATTATTTAAACCTAAAATAGCATCATCAAAATCCTTAGCTCTACATTTGTATCGGAACCCAGACGCGATATCGATATTTGTGTATGACCAGGATGCACTTAAATCAACCATTCTCAAAAACCGTTTCACTGTTCTGGTACTCTTTTTCTTATCTATCACTGAAGTGTACGCTTCCAACGTAACATAAAACATTTCAAATTTAATGGGTTCGTTGGATTTATTTTCGATAACACAGTACCCGTGAATAGTGTCCCCTGATGTGTATTCTTTCAAAATGGACTCCTCTTCAGGTTTATATGGTGGCAATGACACATGTTTAGTGATCTTAATGGTAATTTCTATTGGTGTTGATCGTTTTGGCAACGAATACAATTTGTCTATCACTATGTTGTCGTTAACATTTAAATCATCTTCAATCTGTGTTGCATTATCATGAAAATTGTTGTTTGAAGTTCTATTCAAAGAACTTGAGGTAGGTTCAATATTATTCAACGATAACACTTGCGTAGCTAAGGGTCTTAAATTATTGATAGTTGTATCCATAGAGGACTCCACTGTTGTACCACTATTCTGTGAATGGCCACTTGTATTTACAGGCATGTCTCTTATGTAAGAATTAGGCATAGATTCATTATGATTTGAAGCCTCCATGTAACTCGGAGGCAACTCATGGATGTCTGGATCTACGTTCCCTTGTGGAATATGTCTATGCAAAGCGTTGTACATTTCAAAAGACGGCAAGACATCCACCACTATATCTTCGTCTATGTCGTTAGATACGTCGCGTGAAGACTCATTTAAGTCAGCAGCATGGTTTATAGACGAATCGATGTTGTTACCGTCAACAGAGTTTTGATTTCTGAGCAGAGTTGGACCAGAATGCACGAAATCATCTTCCGGACCTAGATTTGCTGTATGATCGATCAGTTTTGAATTGGTTGGGTCCCAAAAGTTTTCCAACGAGGAATCAGAATACGGTTGTGAGGATAATATTTTGGGTCTTGAGATGTGAATTTTAGTCATTAAAATCTCTGTCTCAGAAGCAGTACGAGATGGAGATGAGAAAGTGTTTGAGTTTTTAGTTGCTGTTGCAGTAGTAGTAGTAGTGGTGGTGGTAGTGGTAGAAGAAGAAGAAGGAGCAGTCGTAGTTGTGCATATATCGGGTGTATTAATTGCTGAATTGGAAGAGACAGATTTATGTGTTTTAGTAACCGAGTCTGCATTAGTCTTTTTCAATCGTCTTAGACTAGAAGTTGAGGCACTTCGTATCCAAGAAGCCGGATCCAAATTAGGGATAGAAGTAGTTGTTGAAGTGGTGGTCTGACCTCTATTAAATACCTGTGATCTCCTTCCTCTGATCCTTGGAGAGTCACTGCTCGAGAGTGATGATGTCAAAGATGGTCTCATTGTCTCTTGGGCATTATATCTTGATCTTTTACTGTTTTCTAGACCAGTCATCTACCTGTTACAAAAAACAAAAAATTCAATACCAGAAAAGACAAAAAAAAAGCAAGTTGTAGAAAAATAGTATTTAGATGTGTGTGTGTGTGTTTAATAATACATGAAAGTCTCGAGATAGTTGACATAATTGCAGTAATATCCAGAGATCAGCACCTTAACGCACTCTGTGTAATTGTTTTCAAGATCTTTCCATCTCTTGTCTTTTTTTTTTTTTCGTTGTGGTGTTCTTTATAATTCTTGATTTTTTTTTTCCGGCCATCCTCGAACAAGACAGTAATGACAGTGCGGGGTAGCAAACTTCTGAGGCCAGACCATTCGCACGCAGATATACATGCGCACACAAGAGATCTCTCTTCCCTCTCTCTCTCTCTCTCTCTCTCTCTTTCCTTTACCCAACTGCATCTGGGTCTGAGATCAGTGAGGAATAAAAGATTAGAATAACGTGCTTTCAACGCTAAGAGTGTTAGCGTGTCAAGGATACCATATTGAGGATTGGACAAGGCAATTGTTTTCAAAGAATAGAGGTCTGCTCGAGGCACATGTCGAGTGCTTCTAGTCTCTAGCCTCTTACTCTAGAACTGTTGGATTCTTTGTAACACTCTGTCACTAGTGATGAAACATATTCTATAGACACACACACACACACACACACCTCTCTCTCTCTCTCTCTCTCTCTTTTCCCCCATGATCATTAACACCCACCAAACCGTTTCGAGTCATCGAGGGGACCTGGCCAGAGTCAACAAACGCCGACGGCAGAAACCAAACAAATGACGCATTTTTGGAAAAAGCGGAATTTTGGAAGAAAGGGAGCCGCACGGAATTGTACGGAATTGGGGCGGAATCTCCATCCAGCACGTGACACCCACACACCCACATTGCCCAATTTGTTTTTTTTTTCTTTCTTTCTTTCATTTCTTCGTTTTTTTGCCTCTCTTTGTTTTTGTGTACGTGAGGCAAGAAGATTGAGAATGGGTGGTGCAAGGAAAACGAAACTGTTGAGAGAGTGCTCTTCTGGTCCTGTGTGGTATGGTAGAACGATGTCTCTTATCGTCATCTAGTTACTTTATATGTCTTACCTATAGTTTGACCTAGTTAAAGTCCATCGTACTTCCCTTTCTATTTGGATTCGTTTTGTCTTGGAGTGACTTTACTGCATTTGGTTGCGATAATTTCCTTCTGTTCGTATCCTCAACTGTTTTTGTAATAAATCAATAGAAACGACATCAAGAAGAACCTTTTTTTTTGCTTTCTGTTCTGATAAGCATATATATATATATTTATTTTTTTGTTTTTTACACAGACCATGCCATTTACTATCCATATCAAACAAGGCCGAAACAAATGGGACGTAGTCGTGGACGTCACAGAAACTGTATCCGATCTAAAGAAAAAAATATCCGACGTCTCTTCTATCCCAGTAGAAAACCAACGTTTGATCTACTCTGGTAAGATCCTCAAAGACGACCACACTTTGGAATCTTATAAAGTTCAAGAAGACCATGTCATACATTTGGTCAAATCTGGAGCAAACAACCGTGCAGGAACCTCCACTAACGCCTCACCTTCTTCTGCTACTGCTGGTGCCACCACCACCTCCAACAACAACAACAACAACAGCAGCAGCAGCTCTGCTCCTCATAATCTAAGTTCCGGTCAGTCCGCTGGATTTAACCCCTTAAATGATTTGACTGGAGCAAGATATGCCGGTTACGGATTGAATTTACCTAGTGTGGACATGTTTGGTCCAGACGGTGGGTTGACAGAATCAGGTCCAAACCAAGAAGAAGTGTTGAGAATGATGGAGAATCCAATCTTTCAATCGCAGATGAACGAGATGTTGTCTAATCCACAAATGATAGATTTCTTGATTCAGTCTAATCCTCAGCTACAAGCACTAGGTCCTCAGGCTAGGCAGATGTTCCAATCTCCCATGTTTAGACAAATGTTGACTAATCCTGCTATGCTAAGACAATCTATGCAAATGGCAGAAATGATGGGGTTAAGTCGCGGTATGAATAGCTTTGGATCTGCTAACAGTAACAATAACAACTCTGATTTCCCAGCCCCAGGCGGTGAGGACACTACAACAGACACAAACAACAACAACAACAATAATAATAATAACACAACATCTACAAGTAGCAATTCTCAAACAGCATCTAATTCCATGGCTCAAAACCCATTTGCAGCTTTATTAAACCCATCGTTGAACCCATTTGCCAACCTTTCCGGTGTGAATTCCACTACTAATAGCGCAAACGACAGTAACACAACAAGTAATAATAACTGGTCCAATTTTGCCTCTTTCCTAGAAACTATGATGCCGCCAGTACAACAACAACAACAACAACCACCTGAAGATACAAGACCACCTGAGGAACGTTACGAACAACAGCTAAGACAATTAAACGACATGGGGTTCTTTGACTTTGATAGAAATGTAGCTGCCTTAAGACGTAGCGGGGGTTCTGTTCAAGGTGCTGTAGATGCTCTATTGAATGGTTCAGTATAATTTATATCTATACACACACACACACATAATATATATATATATATATATGTTACTAATGATGGTAATCCCAGCAATTTCACAGATAGAAAATATGTACAAACCACACACAACATACATATCTATTTATATATTTCTGTTTTTCTTTTTTTTTTCTCTCCCTTTTTAAAATTTCACAATAAATTAAATTGTTGCACGACTATAACGAACAAGTATATGTGTATAATAGAAACAAACACCTATTTATTATCTCCATCTCTTCATCGCATTTCCTCCCCCAAAGTTGATCTCACCTCTTTTTTTAGCCTCATCGATTTGTCGAGTCGTGAAAAAAAAAAAAATTAAAGAGAAGTTGTAATTATTCGGGAATTTCAATCTTTTTTTTTTTTTTCGTTTTTTTTTGTATATAAATAAACAGACAGATAAATAAAGACACAGAAAGTGAAAACATTGCAAACGAGACAAAGATTAGCTGGAAGAGACACGTCGAATACTGTTGTGGTGTCTTTCTTTCTGTATTCATCTGAACTGAAATACAGTTTAACAATTTTGATAACAGTAACTCTACTATACTATTGTTTCCAAAGCTAAAGCAAAAAAAAAGGCGGAAAGACAAATTGATAACGTTATCTGTATAAGAGTATCATAATAATAGAGTAAATTTAATATTCAACTTGTGTGATTGTTTTTTTTCTATTTTCTTTTCCTTTTTTTTTTTTAATTTACTATGACAACTCCAGTATATTCTCCTACAGGGCTGCCTTACCCTATCACAGTGGATGATTTAATTGCCGATATTGGATCGTATGTCAATAAGGGGGACAGACTATTAGCCTACAAATTTTGGTATATCGTAGAAATCGCACAATCTCCAGATGAAAACGATATTGACTCTTCAATGACCCCAACCGTAGATCCATCAAATCAAAATAAAAAAACTATCAGAGAATCAATTGAATTTCTAGAAAGTCCCTTTGAAGGAACCCTAATGAGTTGGAACGTCGATGTTAAGGATGAAATCATAAAACCTGGAATCTCTATTTGTGACATCAAACGACCTTGTAACCACGATGTAGTCTACAACGGACTTTGTACTATCTGTGGTAAAGAAGTAGATGAAAATGAAATAAATGCATTGAATGGTGGTGCACAACCTGGTGATTCTAATAATAATTTGTCAGTGGTCCCACATATGGATGCCACTTTAAAGATAAGCAGAAATGAAGCAATGACCCTTGACAGTGAGCTAGTGAAACGGTTAAGAAAACAGAAAAAATTGATCCTTGTGGTAGATCTAGACCAAACTGTGATCCATTGTGGTGTCGATCCAACCATAGGTGAATGGAAAAATGATCCAAGCAATCCAAATTACGAAACTTTAAAGGATGTACAAGTGTTTTCCCTTGACGAAGAACCTATCCTCCCGTTCATGTATATAGGTGAGAAGAGACCTCCTTTAAGAAAATGTTGGTATTATGTGAAAGTTAGACCAGGTTTGAAAGAATTTTTCGATAAAGTGGCGGATCTTTTTGAAATGTACATATATACGATGGCTACAAGAGCATATGCGTTAGAGATTGCAAAGATCATTGATCCCACTGGTGATCTTTTCGGTGATAGAATTTTATCAAGAGACGAAAATGGTTCTTTGACTCAAAAATCGTTGGAGAGATTGTTCCCGACTGATCAATCAATGGTTATTATCATCGATGACAGAGGAGATGTTTGGAACTGGTCCGAAAATTTGATTAAAGTGGTCCCATATAATTTCTTCCTTGGTGTTGGTGATATCAATTCAAATTTTTTACCAAAACAACAAACCACAATGCTACAATTGGGTAGAAGATCAAGAGATTTCATAACTCCAAAGAATAATGATTCCAAAATTACTACGGATGATGATACCTCAAAGAAAAATGAGCAGCCTGAATCTAATTCCACTTCTAATAATGTAGCAAAGGCTGATCAATTGTTACTAGATATTATGGATACTGAAAAATTGTTAGAAAAGGAAATCAACGAAGAGGTGAAACGTCAAGAAGCTGAATTAAACAAGAATGTAGCTACGAAAGAAGATCACAGTCAACAAGTGTTGAACAAAGCAAAGGAAGAATGGACCAAGAAGTTACAATTTTCTGCTTCAGTTGAAATACAACAAAAAAGCAGACCCCTGGCTACCTTACAGAGTCATTTACAAGATCAAAGATTGCTAATAGATGATGATGATGAATTATATTATTTGAAAGATACTCTAGCAATGTTGCATGAGAAGTATTACAGTCTGTTATCTGAAAATCCAGAGAAAGCAGATATTAAAAAAATAATGCTGCAACTAAAGTCAAAAGTTTTTGAAAACTGTAAGTTTGTCTTTTCAGGATTAATCCCATTAAATACAGATATTCAGAAGGCAGATATCGTTATATGGACTAACATATTCGGTGCTCAAACTACTGCAGATATTGATGAATATACTACACATATTATAACCAAGACTCCAAGCACTTATAAGGCTCGTTTAGCTGCGGCTTTCAACCCTGATATTAAAATCGTTCATCCTGATTGGGTGTTTGAATGTCTAATAAAGTGGGAAAGAGTAGACGAGAAACCTTATAAATTGATTGTTGAACAACCGGTGAGTGAGTTGGAGTTACAAGAGTATAAAGATAGATTGAAAAAAGAAGAAGAAAAAAGGGAGGAAGAGGAAGAATTGGCCCTAAAGAAACGATTTGAAATGGATAATGAAAGAAATAATACCAATATGGCTGTAAATCTTTTTGGGTCAGGTACTTCATGGTTGGACGAGGAGGATGAAGATATCCCAGTTGATGATGAGGATGACGAAGAAGATGACAACTCGGATGAGGCTAATACAACAGTTTTGGATGATGTCGATAGTTCACAAAAGTATAACAAACGCCCATTATTATTATTAGACGAATTATATAAGACAGATGATCCACTGTTAAAAAAATCCAAATATGAAGATGAGAAAAGTGATAAAGATAAAGATAAAGAAAACGACTCAGACTCCGATTTGGATGAGGAACTTCTAAACATGCTGGACAGTTGATATTTTCATTAAAGTAAATTATACAACGTATTGTTTTAGGCTACAGTTATCTACTGCTAAATCCTCATATTTTAATCTTCCATAATTACATTTTTGCATCTAGGATTCATTTAATAAATATGAGCATTCCGCTTATATTATCCTTCTTTTTTTCATTCTAACCTATTTTTTTGTATTTTCATGAGCATATACAAATATTAATTTATACATGTAACAATATACCATATTCTTATGTAGTATTAAAACACTCTCTGGGTAGTTACGATCGCTATTTCTGCTGGACAATAGCATTTATCGATCTCTTTTTATAGTCATTTGTCTACTACACATTTTCACTGAGTTACCTATAACTTGCTGTTTTCATAAATGCCTCAAGAAATGAACAAAAAAAGTAGGGATGAAGAAACAAAAAAGAAATAGCTATATGACAAACATTATCCAATATTATTCTAACTTCACGTCAAGTTTCAATTAAATTTTAAACTGGTTTAACGCATTCATATGCAGATATATTTACTCAGAAGTACAATCTTAGAGAATTAATAAAACATGTCAGAAGGCTGTGATAAATTAATTGAGTCTATCCCACTAGATATCCGACAGAAAGTGACTGATTGGCTGCGACTAGACAAAAACCAAGAAACCAGAGATGAACTTATACAGTTATGTAAAGAGCAACAGTGGGATGAGTTGGCTGAGAGATTTTGCTCGAGAATTGTATTTGGTACAGCTGGGTTGAGGGCTAAAATGGAAGTAGGAACAAATAGATTAAATTCTTTAATAATTTTACAAGCCACACAGGGGCTAGCCAAATACATAGAGAGGCGATTCCCAACCAATAAAATTGCAGTAGTAGGTCATGACCATAGATATCATTCTAAAGAGTTTGCCAAAGTAACAACAGCAATTTTTTTAAGGGCAGGGTTTAAGGTGTATTCTTTGAATCCTGGGGACTCCTTAGTTCATACACCTATGGTACCTTTTACTGTGGATCGCATGAAAGCGTCTGTGGGTGTCATGATTACAGCCAGTCATAACCCTAAAATGGACAATGGTTACAAAGTATATTACAACAATGGATGCCAAATTATTCCACCACATGATTCTATGATTGCTGCTAGTATAGATGAAAACTTAGAACCTTGGGAAGATGACTGGGATTGGGATTCTACTTTAAAAGAAGGATTAGATACAGAAAAATTGGAATATGTAAAAGATGATATGACAAAACTATACATCAAAAATATGAGTGAAGTATTGACGAACGGTTCAATAGTCTTAAGTCAAGGGTTGAAGAAACCATGGTTTGTGTATACCCCTATGCATGGCGTTGGTTACGAAATATTTCATTTGATAGCCGAACAATTATTAGGCTTAAAAGACGGCCATGATTATCTATCTGTTTCAGAACAGATTTTACCAGATCCAAGTTTCCCTACTGTAAATTTCCCTAACCCAGAAGAGAAAGGTGCATTAAATAAAGCAATTGAACTGGCAGAAAAGAATGGAATTCCTTTAGTGGTGGCCAACGACCCAGATGCAGACCGTTTTTCGGTTGCAGTGAAAAATATGAAATCTGGGGAATGGAACCAATTAACTGGAAATGAAATAGGATATCTTTTTGCCAAATATCATTTCGACATTTACAAAAAGTTACCAGATAAATTTCAGAAGTCACATCCACTAGCTTTATTAAATTCTACTGTATCTTCTCAAATGATTAAATACATGGCACAAAAGGAGAATTTTTATTATGAAGACACACTTACTGGGTTTAAATGGATTGGTAACCGTGCAAGGGATTTGGAAAAAGAAGGTTATTATGTCCCATTTGGTTATGAAGAGGCTATTGGATATATGTTTACCGCTATGGAACATGATAAAGATGGTATTAGTGCCACTATAACATTCTTAAAAGCCTATAACAGTTGGTTACAGGAGAGAAAACGATATCCACAAGAAATTTTAGAAGAAGGTTTTCAAAAGTATGGCATATTCAAGGAATATAATGGCTATTATATAGTTAAAGATCCATCCATGATGAAGAAAATATTTGATTATATTCGTTTTGAATATGATTCAGCAAACAAATATCCACATAAGATTGGTGATTCATTCGAAATTACATATTTCAGAGATTTGACATCTGGTTTCCAATCAGACACTCCAGATCACAAACCGTTACTGCATGTCGACCCAAAATCGGAAATGATTACTATTGCTGCTAAAAGAATTGATGAAGATAATGAATCCATTCGATTCACCATGAGAGGGTCAGGAACAGAGCCAAAGCTCAAAATATACATCGAAGCACGTTCTAACAGTGAAGATAATGCAAAGTATTTAGCTAAGACAATGTGGGATACTCTGAAAGATGAGTGGATTAGACCAAATATTACTGGATTAACTACAAATTTTTAAAAGAAAAACAAGGAATAAAGAGTTTAAAACATGTTTGCCTTAAAGCGTTTACTATTGTACTATTCTTATAGTGATTTAACTTGTCCCCAAAATATATTTTATACCTTTATCTATATATATATATTCCCTATTATATTGCTTATACTTACAGTGAAAAATACAGATTAATCTTTTTTTTTTATCAATTAATAGCTATATTTTTTGTCAAGGAAAAGTAGTATATTTAAGTAATCTTATATAATATGTGAATATTCCAAGAAATGAGTGTAAGATATATATATCCACTTCCAAAATTTCTGTAAAAAAATTATCATATTAAAAGTTAACACATTGGTGATTCTTCTGTACCATAATCTTCTTTTTTGGCAGCTAACCTCTCCTTTCGATTGATATATATTGTCTCGCACAAATATAGGAATGAAATCACAATGCCAAGGCCTGCCAGTCCACTGGCAAAATATAAAGCTGCTCTATAACCTTTCAATAAATCTTGGCCAGATTTATTAATTTGTGTCTCTACTGTAGTTGCCATCCCCAGACAAAGAGAAGTAGAATAATTCATAATTGTATTAACCAAAGAACCTGCCATACCTTGATATTGCATTGGTAAGAAATTACTTAATATGATTGATCCAGCAGGGAATGAAAAATCCATGCCCAGTGGCAAAATGATTTCCATTCCAAAAGTCATTTTCCAAAAACTTTGATGTACAGGGGTTACACTTAACATCACAGAACCAACAGTAAACCCAATCGAAGACAAGAATAAAATGACTGGAGCACCAACATGTTTAATAGTAAAAGCACAAACAAAAGCAACGGTCGTCCCCCAAAGAATGAAGAATAAATAAGTAGCACCAACCCAAACAGTTGAATAATGTCTTAAATTCAATTGGAAAGCATAGTAATAAAATGTCCAAACACCAAAGGATCCCCAACCCATGAAAATAGATGATAAGATCGTTATTATATGACGATTTTTCACTATTTCAGGTGGTAACAATGGAGATTTAGCATAATGAATTTCAAAGACGAAGAAGGCAACCAAGAAGAAAATAGATATAATTAGAAGAGCTATAATATATCCTGTTTTCCATCCAACGATTGGGCCTTGATTCCAAACAAAATTGAATAGAACCAAACCTACCACAGCCAAGATTGATCCGTACCAATCCATCTTAAAACCATTTACATTTGTTGGAACATTGTTTGGAATTGAATAATATGCCATCAACAAGTTAATAAAGGCAACAATAGCATAAGAATAAAAAATCCATGGCCACTGTGTTTTATCCTCATATGTGATCATACCTGCCCAAACTGAACCTAAAGCAGCACCAGTTGGAGCACACATACCAATAAAACTGATAACAACATTTTTCCTCAAACTCCCCACTTTATAAATATTACCAACTAGTCCCATAGCATTTGGTAGTACAAAAGCTACTCCTAACCCTTGGAACGCTCTACAGATAATAAAGAAGGACACATTACTTGAATAACTGGAGAAACCACATATCAGAGACCAAATAATCATTACAACACAACCGCATATAAAAGTTTTTTTAAACCATATATATCACCGATTCTACCACTAATTAAAATAAAGGACCCTGATACTAGAGGAAAAGATGCCATAATCCATGTTTTTTTGGAACTATCAGTATTAAATGAATCAGCTAATACATTCATTGTGGATAAGATCTGCGTTTGACCTGCTTGATTAAGTAAATTTGATAGCATACATGTGAGCACAAATAAATATTCTTTCCAATAACTGCTGAAATAATCTAGGTTCTGCCACGGCGATGAATCATCTTCTAGTGTTTCCGATGAAGAATCTGTTTGAATAAACACTTCATCCTTTTTTATTTGTTCACTTTCTACTTGAACAGTCCTCTCATTAACGGCATTTTCAATAGGAGCTATCTCTTTTTGATATTTCTTTTCACACACCTGTTCGATAGAAAATTCTTTGGAAGAATCACATGGAACCTCCAACTCAAAGTGACGTATATTATTCATTGTAATTTTGATTAAAAATTAATTATATGTTATGATATTGTTATAAAATATAAGTATATGTTGATATTTGAAGTCTTCTTATTTGATTGATTGATGTTTTTTTTCTCAATTACTTACATTATTGAATAAGAATAGTGTTGTGAACAGAGGACAATAAATGAGAACACCGTTATTTATATAACATATGAATGTTTGAAAAAGATAGTCTTTTCGAAAACGAAATAGCTCCTACAAAAAGAAAAAAAAAGTATATTTCTGGTAAATTCGTTAATTACGAACAGTAAAATTCAATATTCTTCATACATTATTGTATTTCTTACAAAGACAACCATCTTATTTCTATTGACTTATTCAAAAATTCAAATACTACCACAATATGGTCAACCATAGTAGATTTTACCAGTTCTCTTTTTATTTTGTCCTTATTATTATTATTATTATTATTTTTTCTTTTTTTGACTTTCTCGAATCTGACTAAAAATTATGTGATCTGGGGGCTCTATTGTTCTTGAAAACACTTCGGAAAAATGCTCATTTTCTTTTGCTGTCCCAGCAACGGTTGCCATGTATCAAAAAAGGAAATTTACAGCACCTATCGTAGCTATAGCAACGCCAAATGGAAAGTATTTCAAAACAACAAAAAAAACAAAAGAACAAAAGAAAAAGAATGTAACGCGTTAAAAACTACTCAAAAAATTTACAAAAAAAAAATAAAATACTTGATTGATTTGTTTCGCGTCTCTTATATCATGTCTTAGGAGTATATATCATTGAAAGTGAGTTATTTCTATCTTTGAATTATTAAAATTTACCTCTTTCTCTCTTTGGAAACATGAATACAATAGTCTGTACAACTTCCTTAAGATGAATACAGACTGAGTAGGAAATAGATTACATTCCTTTCATGTCATTAACGCGTAACTAAGACAGATTAGAAATCTTGTCACACAGATCAACAATAGAGGTAGTAGTAATAAGCCATTTGAAAGGAGGTGAGTAGATACAGAAGAAAGAGAATATTATACAAAAGACATATTTTTGTAAAAAAAAAAGCAGAAATCAGGAAAAACTTTATCATATTCACATACATATATATTTGGTCTAATACCTCATATCCTATTATAAGTAATATGTTTATTTAATACATAAATTTGATATATAAATATAAATGAATACATATGTAAGTAAATGCCTTAATATCTTAATATAACAATGATTTAATACAATATCATTATATCATTGAAAAAAAATTATTAATACTTTTTCTCTCTCATTCTATGTTTATACCCCCATTGTTGGTCTAATTTAATATGCATAAAAAGAAATTCTATACAAATTTGCAAATTATTGATTTTGCCACCTTGATATATCTTCAATAACCTGACGTTGGCGTTCTCTTCCTGTAGGTTGCCTAACACTATACAGTGAATGAACGTTGGAATTATTGGATGAATTGGAAGATTGTGTAGTTTGATTCATTTTAGAATTGAATAAACTATCGTTGTTAGTGTTTGTCTTTCCAATATTGTTGTTACTGACAGTGGCATTACCATTAGTATTATCAAGTAATAAAGGAGCTAGGCCAAGTGAAGCATCAATGATTGAACCAAAATCAGCCAATGCGTTAACGCCATTAGTATTATTACTATTATTATTGGGATTATTAAATGAATTATGATTGTTTCTATCATCTGAAGATTTATTATTCGTTAAATGATTATTTTCACTGGATGTAGGTTCGAAAAGGTTCCCAGTATCATATAACACATTTAAATTAAATTGTGATAAGGATCCATCGTTACTTGTAAGTGGTAATAAATTGGAAAAACTGATACTACTCAAATGTGAAGTTAAAAGATTATTGTCTCTGTTGTTTAAATTGCCCAAATTTGTTTCTGCAAAATAACTTGGAGAAGTCGTTGAATTTACCGTATCAATTGAATTACTTAGACTTGGTGGTACAGATACAATCTTACCATTATTATTATTATTATTATTATTATTATTATTATTATTATTATTATTATTATTATTATTATTATTATTATTATTATTATTATTAGTGGTCATGGTGGTAGTGGCCGTTGTAGTATTTTCATTATTGTCAGCTGATGTTTTTTCATTCAACCCAATATAAGAACCGAAAAAGTTTGATAAATTTAAACTACTGAACCTACCGGGATTACCATTCAATATTGGATCATCTTGTAAAGCTTCCAATAATTGATTTTGAGATGTGTCATTTGGTTTCGTACTAACTTTATTATTTTCATCAAATATTTGTAAAGTACCACTATTGCTATTATTATGATAATTGTTATTCTTATTTTTATAGTCAACGGTAATGGTATTATTATTATTATTTTTATTATCCTTGGATTTATTGGGAATTTTTGATTTTTTCTTGTTCTTATTAGTTTCAGTTTCCATACTCAATGATCTTGTCTTATTACGTCTCTCAGACGGATTTGTAATATTTACAATTGGTGTAATACCCATCTGAGTTTGATAATAATCGATCTTCTTTTGTAAGAATTTTTCCAATTTTTCGCCTTTTAATGCAGGGGACTGTAAAATAAAGTTTATTGTTAGATCTAACATCTCTAAACTGTACCACGAAATAACACCAGGCAATTCCAATTTACGATTCACCTCAATGTCATTGACCACATTCAGCAACAATTCCTTATTACTTTCAAAGGACTTCCCATATTTTGTGTATTCCAAGGATTCCTTGGCAGCGATCAAAGCAAATCTTGTCATTATCCTAGATGTATTGATTGGTAAAGGTATGTACTTATCTCTTAGTTGTCTATAAGCGGTCAAAAGAGTAATCACAGATTGCTGAAGAGCAGTATAGGAGGGCAAAGGCTTCACACTTGTGTTTGGATCATTAGTCAACATTGGAATCATAGCTGCTGCACATATAGGTAATTGAATCATACATTTAGCTAATTGGAACAGAACAATTAATAGATTTTTCTCAAAGGTAAGATTCTCTAATTTCGTTCTACCAGTGACATCCACTTCCATTTGATATTGCATAGGTAAAGATTTTCTCCAACCATCTAGAGCATTTTCGTGAATCGTGGCTATTTGTACCACGTCATTGGTTGTAGCTGTTCTTTTAAATATGGAATCCAGAATATTACCCATAACTTTTGCGAATCTAATTATTGCTAACGAAAAATTTGTCACGTAACCTTCTAATTTGACTTTATTTGTTGTTGGATTGACGGTATCTTCTAATGCAAAGGGCAAAGCACACTCAATTTCATGGTCCTTTAATAATCTTGGAACACCTAGTTGGAACGAGGCAAAGACATCTAGGTAATATATACACCAAAACAGTCTTCTTCTATTACTTTGTTCCAATTTCTGCATCTTCTGACCAGACCCTGTCAATACGGCACTTGGACACCTGTGCAACCTTAGCTGTTGTGACATTGTCACTATGGTGCCTCTCAAATCGTAGAGTTGGATAATATCTCCAGTATTTAAAAAATAATACAGTAGAAGTGTTAGAAGTTGTAAAGTTCTTATAGATGTGGTAGTTACAGAGAAAAATGAGTTTCTTGGAAGGATGTGTAAGATGTGATGATAGTATGACAGTAGTTTGGAGAATTTGGGAGCCATTGGTTCCTTAGATTCCTTAAAATCTGTGACAAGACCCATTTGGCAGATCACTACTAGAAGACATGCAAAATATTTGATATTTAAAAGATTGATTATTGGTTGTTCGGAGACGGAGAGTTGTTGTAAAGAGTTTATATCATTTTTAAACTTTGTGTAATCGTTCATGAAATCCTCTTTATTTAGGACTGGGATCAGTGGGGACCAATGGTCGAAGAACAAAGCGACCAAATGATCAATTTCAGCAAATGTCAGATTGAAAATAAATTGATTTTTTTTGGTCTCTTTATCTGGGTGGTCCAGGGACTTTTTTGCCACTGGATCATTTTTCAAATTTGATAGTAATATGTCGAATTTCAGAATTGTGTTTATAAAATAGTAGAGGTTTTGAATCTGCCATAAGTTTTTGTTAGTCAACGTGTCCAAATCCTTTGAACAGTTGAGCAACATCATTGAATTCTGTTTAAGGAACGGTGGAGGCAAATCATCCTTTAACGAGGCCAGCAGGGTGACACTATAGAGACACTGTTTTGAGGTGAAGCCATACTGTTGCCGTATCTTAGCTAGAAGCTGTGGAACGAAAAGGATCTCCTCAGTGGACCTAGGCACGGATAGAGAGACCAACATGGCCAGTTGGGTGGATTCTTCGTGGTTGGAGAGTGAGTCCAGAGCTTTGGCGGCTAATAGACCTGACGCTTTATCTTGTTCAAAGGAGATAGAAGTTGGGTCATTAAGATTAAAACTTGTTGCCACAGGTTGCGGATGTAGAGTCCTCTGCAGACACATCCCATCACAAACATGGTTTGAATCTGAGATTGCGGAGGCACACGGTTGTGAGTTCTGGCTGGGCATGCCAGGAGGAGCAGGAGAAAAGATATGGCCAATAGGATGGGGAGGTACATATAACGGATCAATAATAATGTTATTATTATTATTATTATTATGATTATTATTTTTCTGTTGTTGTTGTTGCAAATAAATTATCTGTTGTTGTTTCATATCTGATAAAGCAGACAATTTTCTATTTTCTGCTTCTAATTCTCTTATTCTTTCTTCCAAACTTTCGGTGTAACCTCTTGGATAAGTTTTCCTCAACAATTTATCAGTAAATTTACATTCAAACCCCACAGAGGAACAGGCAGTACATTGAGGTTGTTTGAGATCGCACCTGATTTTCTTCGACCTACATCGATCACATGCTTGACTTGGTCTTGATCTACTTGGTTTACCCACAGAAGAAGGAGAGGATATAGTAATAGTAGGAGAAGAAGAAGAGGAAGACGTAGTGGTAGCAGTGGTAGTAGTGTTGTTCTTGTTGTTGTTGATATTTGTGGTAGAATAATCGTTAGATAATTTAGTATGGACCTTCTTTGATTTAATATTTATTGGATTGAATCTTGTAGAATTATTTATGTTACTGTTTGGATTGGGTAGCAGAAACGGTAGTGTAGTTTTACTATTGATATTTTCTAAAAGTTTTGTGTTTTTGTTTGGATCTATTTCTTCTTTATTCGAAGACATTATTATTATTCTTATTCTTGCTGTGGTTTGTATAGTAGAGAAGAGTTAAATGGAAGAACAGGGAATAATGTTATAAAGATCAAATGCTACAAAAAAAAAAAAAAAAACTCAAAATAAAACGAGTAAAAGAGAAGTGATAAGGAAATGTAAACCGCTTAAAAGAACATCAATTTTAAAAAGTCGATGTGTGCAGATCTAATATTGAAATATGTTAACTCGATACACTCGATAGGGAAAGGACAAAAAGAACGGGAAAACAGTGCCATAAATGGGTATTCCTCTCTCTCTCTCTCTCTTTTTTTTTTTTTTAACCTTACTCTTTTCTCTCTTTTACTCTTCAAATACTACTAAACCTTCTAAAAGAGGATATATAAAGTCTGCAGCAGATCCTAGAAAGGATGGGCGTACAGCAAACACAAACACACACACATACACACACGAAGAGAGAGAGAGAGAGAGAGAGAGAGAGAGAGAGAGAGAGACAGCCAGTGTATGTCTCCCTCTGTATGTATGTGTTTCTCTGTGTGATAAGTGTAAAACTAGAATTAACAACAAAACAAAAAAAAACGACGGGTTTTGATTGGCGGCTATTTTTTTCTTTTTTTCGCCAGCCAACGAAAGTCTCGGCCTCCCCCGCCCTGCCACCCCTTTTTTTTTCCCTTCCTTGTTTTCTTTTGTTGCTGTTGCCTGCCATTGTATTGTATTGTATTGTATTGTGTTCTGTATGTCACCGCTGCTATTGTTTGGCCCAACAGTTCCTGGTGCACGGGTGCTGTGGTGTCGGTGTTATGTTTGTGGGTGCATGGATGTATAATTTCTGGAAAGTCCCGCGGTTCGATTCTTTCGTGCTGCGTGTGTGTTTTTTTTTTCCTTTGATTTTTACAGTCGTCTCTGGTTCCTCAAAATAGTCTCGAACATTTTTCATACGTCTCTCTCTCTCTTTTACATATATACAATGCTTATATCTTCTAGTTTTCGCCCTTTTTCACATGTAACAAGCATTCAAAACTGTATATTAAACTATCTCTTCTCTTCTCTTCTCTTCTCTTCTCTTTTACATACACTACTATTAAGAAAAATGTTTCGTTTCAATTTCTCGAGATTATTGTATAAACTGACAAAATTGACTCTACTGGTCTGGTTGATTTACATAATACTATCATCTAACAAAATTCCAGAGTTTAACAACCATAACACGGAAAACTTATTAAAGAACAACAATGCTTTCAACCAAATACAATCGTTGACTCTAATTATTGCTCATCCAGATGATGAAATTATGTTTTTTGCTCCAACTCTACTAAATATAAACCGTATCTTACCTGAAAATGTCACTTTCAACATTCTTTGTTATTCTAATGGAAACGCACAGGGGTTGGGCTCAATCAGACACAATGAACTATATAAATCTGTTCATCTTCTTTTATCCGATAGAGTAAATAAAAATATAACTGTCTTAGATTATCCTGATGGTATGACAGAGATCTGGGACACTGACAGAATGTTGTTCGATTTCGAAATGCTCCTAAATGAATCGAAAATTGATCTTGTGGATCATCGAAAGCATGCAATTCTCACTTTCGATCGCTTTGGTGTCTCCAACCACATCAACCATATATCCTGTCATCAAATGGCTTGCAAATATTTTCAAAAGTTTCCTGACCAAACTGTCTTGTTGACTCTGGACAGCTATCATAACAATATTTTGTTGAAGTATACTTCTTTCGGTTGGCAATCATTGAAACTATTTTGCAATCTATTTTATCCGTCCACATACAAAAATGTTCTTTCCACTTTCAACCAAAAGGCAGATCAGGATCAGACTCAAACCTTGAACAAGTTCACTTTCTTCAGCACGTATCCACAATACGTTTTGTCCTTGGCAACCATGTTGAATGCTCATCAATCACAGATGGTTTGGTTCAGATATCTTTGGTGGGTGTTCTCTAGATTCGTCTTCGTTAATGATATTGAAATCATTCAAACTTAACAGTAAATTTCACTATCTTCCCAACTTTATACATATACATACATATACATATATATACTTGTTTGTATATGAATCATGTATCTTTTGTTTGTTTTGTTTTGTTCTGTTCTGTTCTGTTCTTTACCATAATGAACCAAATATACCATCTTCCTCCTCTTCATCCTTATGTTTTCTTTTCTTACGAATATTAGTTCTTACTTGGTGAAATTGTAAGAGATGCATCTTATTCTCTAATGAAATCGCCCATCTTTCAATAAATTCTTGGCTTCTGTTGAATTTCCTCTTATCTATGTACTTCCTAATAATATGCTTCTGATACATCAAGACTGTATCTTTACACTGTCTTGGAATCAGTTTGCAATTGGCTATACTGTACGGTCCAATACATCTTTCATATACATCCTTGATATAGTACAAATTATTGTTGGATTTGAAATTCGTGTACATCTTCCGCAACACTTCGTTGTTAAAGGGGATATCCTTATCACTATACCACAATTTCATCGCATTCCAAATCTGTATGATGTTCGTATCACCAGCTGCACTGTTCTTACTCTTCCTCCCCTTGGCGCCAGTTAATGAAAGACACTCAGATATCAAATTGTACCAAAATTTCGATGTTAGCACTATATCTGGATATTTCTTTAAAAATAAATCTAGGATTTGGAAACTTTTGACCATTGTCCTACTGTTATAATAATATGATAACATGATAGATAATAACAAATCTTCATTTGGATATAAAAGATCATTTCTATTCAATTGAACAGGATGAGGCATGTTAGGTTCATTGTCTCCGCCCTTTTCTTCTCCCCCTTGGCCATTATTGTCATGCAGTGTGACCGCCCAAATCGACTTTAAAAATTGTTCTAAACTTGGAATGTTTTTCATATAACCTAATGAATTTATAATAGGTACACTCATATATTTAATCTTAGCATGATCACTAGTCAATTGAGATATAATCATATAATCCAAAATTTTGTATTTTTTCAAAGTCCACAACCTTATATCTGAACCGCTTCTAACGTTCAAATAATTCACTAAAAACTGATCATTATGGATCCCTTCTCCTAATTTGTTTTTAAACAAAAAATCCAACAATTTTTGACTCTTACCCAATTGTTTACAAGCAATGAAATATTGGCACAATCTGTTTAAATCATAATAATATAAACCGTCACTGTTGGCTGTCTTATGTTTATATTTTTCGAATATACGATAAAAGGATTCAATCGATTGAACCGTACGTAGTTTGTCGTTCCCCACTGCATCAGAAAGACATTTATTTAAAAGAACAGAGAATAAGGGATTATGGATAGATATACTATTGGATGCATCGTTACTTGATAATAATTTTAGAATTTCCAAGCTATCTAACTGACCCATAGCATTACCAGTTGGTGACGGCTTTGTTGGTGGTTGATCATGTAACGGAAGTGGGGAAATATAGAGTTGCTTTCTTAACTGGATAGTAGATTCTAATGTAGCATTAGTCGAATAATATAATCGTGGAATATTGACTTTCAACAATATGGGATATTTAATTAATGTCATTTTTTTTCTTATTATTCAAAAACTTAAAATAACCATAACACTTTGGTTATCTTCTCCTATATCTCTAAATATATGTTTCTATGAGGTATATGTCTATGTACAGGGAATCAAAAAAAAAAAATCTAGAAGAAGGATGGAGTGAGTTTAACAATAGACTGCAATGGTGCAATGATTAATATAATAGATATATACGTTTTATTGAGATTATATTCCACTGTTGAGTCAAGAAGGTAGATGTGCTAAACACAACGGAGCTGTTGGAATAACATCAATAACATTCTCATATCTTTCTTCTCTCTTCTTCAATCTCTGCCCTCTCTTCTTCCCCGCTTTGGTTTTCTTTTCTGCCTCGAGCAGGAATCAAAAATTTCAGAAGAAAAATCAAGAAATTTTTATTCGAAACAGTGGGAGAGACACACAAATCAGATTGCAGCGATCTGAGGCAACGTTGGATAACAGTTAAAAGAGATACACACACATATAGATACATACACACTCTTTCTCTCTTTTTTACTAATTTACAAATAACACTACAAGTTAAAGATCTTGGTTTCACATCAGATAACTGTTTATGCTGTTTAGTGTAGCCCTGGATGGATTTACATTTCTTCCTTGTAAATGAGCGACGATCTGGGTCAAATGTTGACGAACTGTGCTTTTGGAAATTGATATTGTTCGGCCCTCTGGTATTATTTCCCAATCCATAGTATAATATTTGGATAACAACATCAAAATGACACCAATTGACATGTCTTCTCCTGTGTTACAACAGATAAGAATAGGTTTTGTCAAATTCGGTCCCTTTTTTAACAACGGACTAATATCCTGATCTATCTCTATTAATTTGATCCGTAATTCTTTTGAACTTTTCTTTGATCCACTTCTTAATCTGTATATCTTTACTGATTCTACATCGGGTACTTGATCATCTAGTACTTTAACTGTATCGCTTAATATTATAACCTTTGAAAACTTATCCATGAGATTATCAGTTAACTGTTTAGTTATAACAATTCCATCCATCACAACCCCTAATTGTATTTCTTTGGTAATAGTCTCTATGTTAGTAAATGATTGGGCAACAGTGGAAGATTCTTTACCTACATGCCTGTCAATTTTATCTTTCAACACAATTTCATCAACTAATCTCTCCATCTCTTCACTTGAACCTTGGAATTTTTTAAATTGATCAATCTGAGCCCAAAAAAGATCCGGTTCTAATCCATTGGACCAAAGTTCATGGTCATCACCTGCCCCTTGATGGTACGTAAATCCATCCCTCTTCTCGACACCATCTTGTGCTTGAAAACTTACAGTACATAAAATGATTGGAATAAAATTGGAATCTTGACCAATTAACCATTCGGATACTATTTTTTCACCTGTGAAGATATCTTTAGAACTTTTTAAAATATCAGACCCTGGATAAACCCAAAGAGGACGAAGTAGTTTCCCCCTGAAGTCATTATACATAGCCCTACCGTTGAATATTTTTAATTTTTCCAATTGTTCGCTTAATTCAGGTAGTTTTTTGATAATTCTGGACCGTTCAGATAGTGATACTGTCTCAAATGGAGTAAATAACACTTCATCATAATATATATTGTCTCCTTTAGATTTTAACATCAAAATATTCAATACAGCACACCAAATGGGAATAGTCTTACTTAATGCATCTGGCATCTTTTTCCCACTCCTTGTACTATCCACAATAACAATACCTGAATGATCCTTCAATAAAGGTAGAAGGTGAAAATTCAGCCTCCTTGTGCTGAAATTCCATTCATTGATGTGCCCATCGGTACTCTTAAAATAACATGTCTTGTCATACTTCCTTGGATCACAATACCAAGTACCACATCTTTCGTTCGGAATAACAGGAAAGTTGGGAAATGTTGGGATCACTTCAGATTCAAGGAATTGGTTGTCTAATAGGATACTAGCGATTCTATTTTTCAAAGATCTGTCATCCTTTCTAAGTTCCTTTTTAACTCCATCCAAAGACCGTAAAATATTTGGGTCCATAATAAGTGTTTTACGAACCAAGTTCAATGGATGTGTTATCTAGTTGAGAAAACTTTCTAACATTTTTTTACCCAATGGCTTAGAAAGATTATATCTATAGCTATGAACAACAGCATTTATCACTATATTGTGTTTTTTTTTTTGATAGTCTTCAGGCTTTTTGATATCTATTGATTTTTTTTTATTTTCAACCTCATCGCGAATGTGAAAAATTTGAAGCTTAATGAAAAATGCAAAAAAAATACCAGCTTCAAGTTATAGATTGAATCTTAACGTAAGAGGAAGATTATCTTTATCTAAAGTTTTTTTCGGATACATATATTTATCTGATGATTATAGTGTATATAAAAAATGTAAGAAATTTCATACGTATAAACACATCATTGAATCATGACAGCATTAAATTCATTTCCCAGTCTTTATAAACAGCATACCAGCTATCACCAGGTTCGTCGTTTTTTCTACGTTTCCAAACTTCATACATCACTTGTCGAGCACCCCAATATGAACCCATACCATTACTGGCTAATTTAGCTGCCCATTCTTTAAATTCATTCTGCGTCTCTTCTTCGGTGGCAGAACATCCGGCAATGAAACCTTGCCACATCAACGGAACTAATTGAATCTGTTTTTCATCTATAACTTTAGTCATTAACTTTAAATGTTTTAATACTTTTAGCACATATTTTTGTAAAAAATCATTATTTAAACTCCTGGCCATTGTAAAATAATATATGATAAGTGCAAAATAGAAGCTCATCGTATGATGGTATAATGCTTCAACAGTGTCACTAATAAATTCTGTTTTCGATTCATCCTTGTAAAAAGTCCATTCTGGTTTCCATTTTAGTAATCGTTTCTCAAAGCGAATAGTTAAATTATTAAAGTCTCTTGGAACAGAGATATATTTAATATTATAGTATTCTGTATGTCTTGCTATCCGAACACAATCAGAAAATAATAAAATTAACGAATTCGGAAGTCCATATAAAGCATCTGTACCAGGAACATTTGAGGTAAGTTTATTGTCATCCTTACGTCTAGAAGTAACATTATCAGAATCATTCATATATGTACTCTTTATTGAACTAGTGGCGTTATTAAGTGAATTATTCAGGTCAGATGGATAATAACTCATTGATGCAATATTAGAAAACATGGGGGGTGTCAACTGATTTATAGTATCTGAATTACCCATGGCTTGACTGCCACTGGGGCTCATGCCACTCGGAGTGGGTATAATGTCATCTTCTTTAATGTATTCTATTTGAATTTTCCCATCTAGAGCGTTAAGAGATTCTCTAAATAGACCAGACGTAGTAGGTGAGTCTCTAATTGGTGCATGGATATTACTCACCTGATTGGTGTTACTACTACTATTATTATTTGAATTATTATTGATTGGACAATTGGAATTAGCTGTAGGTCCATTATCAGCACTTCTTTTGGTAGTAGTGGTGGTATTATCATAACTAGTGAAAACAATTTCTTTGTCTCTAACTTTATCTAATGCGGTACTATCTTGAACTAATTTTAAAAATGAAAAGATTCGATGCAATATTTTAGCCTTCTTTGATAATGTAGGTCTTTTTTTCATTCGTCTTTCTATAAAATCTTCACATATGGTCAAATGATGTTGACAATCTGTCATTGTCCCCCATACAACATCTATGGAATTCATTGATAATATCGCCGTTAAGACATCCTTATATCGTTCGTCATCTACGGTTTCATTTAGACATTTCTTAAGAAACCCTGATGCTTGCGATCTAAACTCTATTCCTAGATTTAGAAAGAAATTTTGTTCATTGGAATTCTTTTCGAATTTACTCTTTAAATTGAAACATGATACAGCTAATAGTGCATTGAGTAATGAATTTCTTGAATTTGTTGTGTGACCCAATCCAGTCAAATCACCTAACGCTGATATAGCACGGGGAAAATATAAAGTCTTCCAAGGATTATTCTCTACAGGAATCACAGTCATTAAATCTGCCACATTGTTGATATAATGATTTAAAAGAAACCGTGTAAGTCCATGCACTAATAACCCAGTCTGTGGGATCCTGAACGATGGATCAAAATTTTGTAAATTCTTAGTCAGCGACGTATCATCTAAGATTGAAGGTACCAGTTGCATTACGGTCTTTGGCATATGAGACTCCTTGAAAGGCGAATTCAAGCCAATTTGATCACTTAATGGGATGGAATCCTTTTTATTTGAGAACAGATGGGTAATGGGGACAGGTGTTTCTGAAGTAGGTTTACTATTTTGAGATGGTGACGAATCTCTTGACACTGTTGGGATTTTTTGATTAGAATTCGGATTTGATTGGAATAGATACCTTAATAGCTGATTTAAACTTGAATCTGAGGGGATAGAGGACGGTGAATTGGCAGAATGGTTTGTAGTCATGGCTGGAGCCATTGATATGGTACTATAATTAGTTGGTGTCGTTACATTATTAGTTATACTACCAGGTACATTCATAGGTGTATGTGTGTTAGTGTTAGTGTTGTTGTTGTTGTAATCGTTGCTATTAAAGATTTGTGGTAATGTGTTGTTTATTGAATCAATTTGAGATATACCAATAGTAGCACCTTGTGAAGCAAACGCAGATAACAAGAAATCATCCCTCAATTCACTAGATATATTTTCATATCCAGGGAAATTCATGGCTGGAGTAGATTCTATCGAGGATGTTCCATTAGTCATGTGTACAGTTGTTGTAGTAGTATTCTTGTTGTTATTGAAAGGATTTGGATGCTGTGAAGAATTTAATAGAGGAGAATCTTTAATACTATTACTACTATTATTATTATTAGTTGTATCATTGGGATTAATTTTTTTCAATTTATTCTGTGTTGTTATTGGAAGCGCGTTCGTTGTGGTATTCGTGGTACTATTTTGTCTTGGTCTTCTTCTTTTTCTTTGTGGATAGGTTGTATCCAGATTATCCAAACCTATAAAAACACCAAATTTTTTAATTATCCAAGTCTTCCCATCAGATATTTTATCCATTGGTGGGGCATGTAAGATAGATAATTCGTCATCCATATCCTCATGATACACATACTCTTCATCATACTTGACAAAGTCAATGTTTCTTCTCTGATAGTGTGGCTCGTTATTGTTATTATGATTATTATTACTGCTACTCTTATTATTCTTATTCCTACTATGAATATTCTTTGTTTTTTTATCAGAAACTTTTATAGATGTGGTATTTGAAGTGGTAGGACTAGTAGAATATTGAATACCATATGGATCGAATTTAACTAATGGAGACCATCGCAACTTAATATCATAGCCACCACAATCCAGGCCAGATTTTGCACACCGAAGACACCCAGGCCTTCTTAGATCACATTTTACTTTCCGGGCCCTGCAAGTCCAACACCCTGTGAATGTTTTCGCTCGTCTTGGTCTAGAATCATTTGTCTTAATTGATTTATTTTTTGAATTAACCATTTTTCTGATAGATAGAAGAACAGGCAAGCAGAGTAATTTAGTTAACTTAGTTATATTATTATTATTATTATTTTTTTTATTGGTGATTCTAATAAATTAAGTGTTTATTGTTGCGATAAAAATGGATTGAAAGTATATGTGTGGTGTATAGGAATGAAGAGATTGAAGTGTCAAAGGTGAAAATTGCAGATATGGATTAGATTTACTTTGAATTTGTGACACATCGATGGTCAAGAGCATATGTGACTTTTCTGCCCAGGTAGAGTGCCAAGCTCGCTGTCTCTTAACGTTAGAAGACATTTAAAATTAAACAGAAATTTACAAAAAAGAAAAAAAAATTTTATCTTTATTTTTATTTTTTTTTTTTTGGGCATTTTTATTTTCTGTAACTTTCCACGACGCTGTGCCCTGCTTGTTTTCTCGACCATTAGTGTGGCCACCGATGTCGTTCTATACGGGACTGACGATGCATGTGGTGTGTATGGGTGTTGTTGCTTGGAGGGTAGTTAACGGCAGTTGAGAGAGAGGTATGTGGTGTGTGGGCGATGAGCTGTATGGCATTTGGTTTTTTCTTTTTCTGTTTCTTTTTTTTTTTTTTTCATGTGAGAATCGTTTGTTCGGTTTGTCGATGGGCACAGCTTGTTCTCTACTCGAGTAACTGAGTTATACAAAGACTTACGAAATAATGCCACTCCACATGCACACCACTGGACAGGGCTGGACCGTATCTGCAGTGTGAAGATGAAGAGCAATAGAGCATATTCACATTATTCTCTGATCGGTACTTGGTTTCCATGTGTGGGATTCTCCTTGTGTATAACTCCTCAGCAGGTTTTGAAGATCAATTTATAGAATTTTATGAAGGTGATCAAATCAGTTTGACAGGCAGATTGCCAAATGGGTTAGATCCGTATATCTCTGACAAATTGATTCCGTTGATACAGAATAGGGGTCCCAACTATATATCTTTAAGATCTATTGGGTCATTAAACACTCTCTGGGTCTCTTCTATTCTGTCCTTAAGACAGCCGTTCACCACACAGAGTGTTGTAGTCGGGGATAATCGGTTTGTCTTACAGTTTAACGGTGAATTATATAATGATGAAATTCAATTCAACGATACTCAATATATTGTCTCTCTGTTATCACACGAAAACTGTGACATCCCAAACATTATACGTCGATTGAATGGAGAATTCTCCTACACTATCTTTGACACGCTAAACAATTCTATTTATTTTGGTAGAGATGCAATAGGTAAGAGAAGTCTTTCCTACTATTTAGATACTGGACACAGCCAATTATATGTCGCAAGCGTCACTGGTCACTCCACGCAGAATTATATAAATTGTAAAGCTGGCATTATCTATAGGTATGATACTCTTAATCATACCCTTGATTCAAGTCTGTCTATACAGCAACCTTATAAAGTCACAAATTTGGTTGATCTGGAGCAAACTATGCTATGTGATACTATTGACCACTTGTATCTTAAATTGGCGCGATCGGTACAAAGAAGAATAGATTCTATACATCCAAGACATGTAGAAAACTCTCCCATCGCAGTTCTTTTCTCTGGTGGTCTAGACTGCTCTGTCCTTGTCGCTTTAATTTGCCGACATTTAATCACAAATGGTTCAAAGAATACAGTCTTGGAATTATTAAATGTTGCGTTTGAAAATCCAAGGACTAAGTTACAACCGTGTGATGCACCAGATAGGAAATTGGCCATACAGAGTCATCAAATGTTGCAAAACATGTTCCCCACGGTTAAAATTAAACTGATTGAGATCGATATTCCGTATGATGAATATTTGAAATTTAAACCTCGTGTTATCGATCTAATGTACCCAAAACAAACTGAGATGGATTTGTCTATCGCCATTGCATTCTATTTTGCTTCAAGAGGAGTTGGGTACATCACAGAAGACCATAAAGATCAAAGAATACCATACACAAGACATGGAATCGTTCTTTTCAGTGGGTTAGGTGCTGATGAATTATATGGTGGGTATCATAAATTCAATAATAAGAGTCTTGATGAATTGACTGTTGAATTGGCTAGTCAAATTAATAATATTCATGATAGAAATCTTAACCGTGATGATAAAGTGATTGCTGATAATGGTGTCGAAGTAAGATATCCTTTCTTAGATAATGATGTAGTCAAATATTCAACTGAAAAGGTTCCAATCAATTTTAAGATAAATAAATTGATTCTAAGAGAATTGGCTGATAAAAAATTGAATTTAGATTTCATTGCTATGGAACCAAAGAGAGCTATACAATTTGGAAGTAAAAGCGCTAAGATGACTAAAGATGGGAACAAAAATGGTACAGATATACTGAAACCATAGTTGAATCAATATGTTCAAGTATGTAGATGCAATACAAACGTATGTGTGTGCAGCTGGTAGTATCTGCTCATATACAGGAATGGATGAGTAGGGCTTTTGAAGTTAGGGTTACTGTAACATTAATTCTATTTTCTGCTAAATTTCCTAACATAAATACAGTGTCTGTTTTAGGAAATTGAAAATTTTTTTATGGTTTTTTTTTTTTTTGCAATTCGTTGTGAGATGCGATGAGCTTTCCAATTCAAATAATATGCCAAACTTGAATAGTTTTGTTTACCTTATATACGATCCAGTTATATAGTAGTATCTCTTTAAGTAATTTGTTTTGAAAGATTATATGGATAAAATAAGACAATCAAACTGATACATACTTAGATACCCTCTCCCCACACACACGCACACACACACATTATGGCGAAAAGGTCTAAATCCAAATCAAAGTCTAGAAGTTCAAATAGAATTTTAAACGCTTTTGAATTGGCTCAAAAGGAAGTTGGAGGTTCTGATAGTGATACTAACAGTGGAATTCAATCACACAATGTTAGCAAACGTAAAGGTGCAGTAGTCAATCTTTTGAAAAGAGTAGAAAAAGGATATAATGGTGGTGACGATAACTATGGGTCAGACCAGGGAGATGAAAATGATGAAGATGATTTTGAAGATGAAATCTTGGATTCTGATGAAGCTTTAGGTTCCGATGATGACTATGACGTTATGGATTCTAAACTGTCCCAGACGCATCGTGATAAACAAGCTCAAGGTATAGAATTAGATGATGAAGAGGAAGGTGGTTATACTTCTATTGATGAAGATGAATTGATGCCCTTGTCACAAATATGGGATATTAATACAAAAAACTCAGATAGTGAAGCTGAATCTTCTAATGAGAATGATTTGAAATTGAAGGATGATATGAGTGGTGAGGAGTCATCTTCTTTAGAGGAAAGTGAAGAAGATAGCAGTGAAAGTGAATCTGGGTCGGACGAAGAAAATTCAGATGAAAATCCATTTGATGAACTGTCAGAGGATGAAGAGGAAGTTGAATTGAATACGATCACATCTAATTTATTGAAGGAGACAGCAAAGGCACAATCTAAAAGATTAGAGAACTATGGTGCAGGTGAAGAAAATGAATTTAGTTTACCAACTGTTTCTCTTAATGACAGTGGTTTCTCTAATGGTAAGTTAAGTTTGGAAGATATGATGAACGTTGTAGATGATCAAAATGTTACTTCACATGCCACGTTAATAAAGGGGGAGTTATCCACTGCTGCTGTACCATTACCCCAAAGAATTCAGCAAAGACATGAACGTAAGGCAGCTTATGAAATCTCCAAGCAGGAAATCAACAAATGGAAGGATGTTGTGCAACAGAACCGACGTGCTGATCATTTATATTTTGGTAACAAAAGAGAATTTAATGAAACTACCGCTTTTGCCGTGAATCAATCCAGTGCAGTACAATCTGAGTTACAAAGTAAAGTTGCAGAAGTGTTAAAAGAAAGCAATTTGCTGGACCCACAAAAGGAGAGTACTTTTGAAGAATTAGCCACTGCTAAGATGACTCCAGAAGAGATGAAGAAAAGAACTGCAGAAATGAGATTAATGAGAGAGCTAATGTTTCGTGAAGAAAGAAAGGCAAAGAGAATTAAAAAGATCAAATCAAAAACATATCGTAGAATTAAAAAGAAAGAAATGTTAAGAAATAGAGAAGCTGCAGGTCTCTCTGATGAAGATGAAGAAGAACGTGAACTTGCTAGAGCTCAAGAAAGAATGACATTGAAACATAGGGCAAATTCTAAGTGGGCCAGAGATATGGTTAAACATGGTATGGCAAATGATGTACAGACTCGCGAAGAAATGGAAGAGATGCTAAGACAAGGAGAAAGATTGAAGGCTAAAATTATTGATAGAAATTCAGATGAAGAAGATGAAGAAGCCAATATCAGCGATTTAGAGAGGGATGCTTATCAAGAAAATTCTGAATTGAGAGACAGTGTAGGGAAAACTGGTGTTATGAATATGGCATTTATGAAAAATGCAGAAGCTAGAGAAAGAGAAGCGAATAAAGAGGCACTGAAAAAACTAAGAGCTGTTCAACGTGGTGAAGATATGCAATTATTTGACGATGGTAATGACGAATCTGGTAAAAGTGGTGAACATATCATGTTGAATAAAGGTAGAAGGGTATATGTTCCAGGTAGTGAAGAAACAAAACAAGAAACCGAAGCAGTTTATGAAGACGCGATGAGAGAACAAAAGATTGACGAATCAAGAAGTCTAGTGAACAGATTGAAGAAAATCAATAAAATGAATGGAGAGGAAATCGAAATTAGAGAGGAAAAGGATGATCATGATGATAATAATGACGAGGTAAAGCAGGCATCACAGATCAAAAAACAAGAAAAATCGGCATCAGCTAATCCTTGGTTAGATGAGAGTGATGACGAAGATTCAAATATGGTTAAGAAATCTACTAAGATTAAAATAGTGGATAAAAGTAGTTCTAAGCTTGATAAAAGTGGTCAAAAGATCTCTAAAGAGATGGAAAAGCAGGCAAGAAAACAAAATGCGAAAGTGAATAAGAACAATGATGATGAATTACTTCTGGATACTTCTGATAATAACACTTTGAATATTGTTGATCCATATGGTGGATCAGATAATGAGTCTGATAAACGATTTATGTTTAAACAACAAGAAGTTATTTCAGAAGCATTTGCTGGTGATGATGTTGTTGCTGATTTTAATGAGGAAAAAAAACGTGTAGCAGAAGATGAAGGTGATAAAGAAGAAGATGTAACATTACCAGGTTGGGGTCAATGGGCCGGTGCTGGAGAAAATTCGAAAAAGAAGAAGAGAAAGTTTATTAAGAAGATTAAAGGGGTTGTTGAAAAAGAGAAGAGAAGAGATAAACATTTGCAAAATGTTATAATTAATGAAAAGATGAATAAGAAGAATCTGAAATATCATGCATCTTCTGTACCTTTCCCATACGAAAACAAAGAACAGTATGAAAGATCCTTACGTATGCCACTGGGACCTGAGTGGACTAGTCAAAAGACGCATACTAGATTTATAAAACCTAGAATATTGACGAAACCAGGTCAAGTTATTGATCCTTTAAAACAACCATTCCAATAATGAGAAATTTTTCTATTAAACGTAGTTGAATTTTTTATTTATATATATATATATGCGTAAAGTTATTTTGTGTGTATTATTAATCTATTTTTTATATAAGCATCAGTTACTGTATTTGATTAGCAAGACTAATTAATGGGGAATGGTCGTATTATTTTTAAGTCTGAGATATTGTCATTTTACTTAATTTTCAAATATTGTAATAATTGTTCAAGCAAATATAACATAATATGCTAAACTTAGAAGTTATCATAAACACAATACTATGTTGATTTATAATAGAGTTGGTATCTGTAATTGTGATCGAATATATATGAGATAGTTCATATTTATAACTAAATTATAATAATTAAATTATTGATTATTATTATAATAATAATAATAATAAATAAATTCATAAATTTTAATTTATTATTGTTATATTAAGGACTTGAACCTTAAATCTTTCGATTACAAAACGAATGCTTTACAATAATATTTTATTTACTTTAAATGATATTTATTATTTTTAAACAGAAGTGTTCAAGATATGTGAAAAATTTTTTATTTATCATAACTACATTGAATGGTATACTGTGTAGTGTTTTTAGGGTCGATGGATTGTGGAATGGATGGTACACATAAAACATTATTTTTTACTTCTCATATAGAATTATAATGTTTTAGAGGTTCTTTTATTAACAAGGACAAAAAATAATTGAAATGTAATTAGTACCTGCACTATTGTTATTGTTAGCAAAAAATTATAATTTAAAATATATTTATGTATATATTCAACGATTATGTATATTTTTATTCTTGAAGATGTTTTCAGATATTTAGAAGCTGCATAAATATGTTAACACAGAGTAATATAATATGTGTAATGTGTAAAAAGTAGTGAGAAATACAATTTGGATTATTGATTAGTTCATGTCTGTTATATATGGTTACAAATGTGTATTCAGTAGCATACAAAATTGCTGTTTCCCAGTATATTCATTTCAAGGTTCATTGATATTTCAGTATGCTAACCTACTAGGAATCTTGGTGTATCATATTTAGCTATCGGGAGGAGTGAATTATCGTACTAAGACTAAACTTAGTATGGAGGTATTGCTGCAAAGTTTATTGTAATGATGTTATGTGTTATTGAATCTTATTAGTTTATTATATTTTATTCTGGCACGTTTCATTTCAGCAATAATATTCTGAAATTTCTTCCAAAGAACAAGTAAATAAGCACATTCTATTAAATTGTCGCATAGTTTTTGATTTAAAAATAGTTTATAAACATTTGAACTGCGTGAAGCATGAAAAGTTATTGATTCTTTTAGCAATTGTTACTATTCAAGAAAACAAATTTTTTCAAAAATTTAATCATGAAGAATTTTATGTATATATTTTTATCGTTTCTTGCGAAATTAATAAAGTTAAGACATTTAGAAACTCAAAACAATAAATAAATAAATATTATACAAATTTATATTACATTGCCTTAAAAATAAACAAAGCTCTTCTTTATCTTGTGTTCATTTTCCATCCTTTCATAAAACCTACATTTAAAGTGGGGATATTTTACTACGATTCAAGTTTCTCTTCAAATTCAATAATATTAACGTCCATTTAAAGTAGTGACAGTAGAGGTTCCATGTTTAAAAAAAAATTAACTAAAAAATGACATCACTTTCCAATAATCTTCAACAGAATTACATATAGTTAATCACACCTCAATGTGTAACTAATTTTGTTATTATTTTATGGTCGTTAATGCTCCATTTTTACAGTAGTAATAATATTTTACGCATCTGTACAGAATGTTAAAGAATCACTGTAGCAAAATCTGGTAATAAAACACAATATTGTTCTGTAAAGTTTTTAATAACAGGCTGCTTCCAACACTAGTAACTACATAAACCTTAATAACAAAGTATTTAACTATATGTGCTTGTATTTAATCTCTAAGTCAGACTTTGTTTTGTTTGTAAAATAGTTCTGAAGTATACTTCTCCTTTGTTAACCTCAGATACTTTTAAACATTTTTGTTTAATTTCATTATTATCTATTACAATCATACGATAACAGCTCTTAATTCTTCTTCTTACAATTATTTTAAGTCGTACATACATATATACATAGCCAATGGATATACACTTTAATACTTTATACCCTACAGGTAAATATCCTTCTCATCTCACAATTACTTCCTCTTCATAAAGCTTGCAATCTATCATTGATTTCTTGAGGGGTCAATTTTCTAAATCTTGGGCCTTTATCTTGTGGCACACCAGTATACCCTAACAAATCTTCATTTGGTTCACCAATAACAGCAATCTCTATGGTGTCCCCATTAAATTCACCTTCTACTGATTCCTTTAGTGTCAAAAGAGCAATATGGATAGCATCTTCTAATTCTAATTCATCATTCCATCTCTTCTCTAAGAAAGTCTTTGCAGCAGTGGATCCTTTACCTATAGCAGTAGCTTTCCAGGGGAAATACGAACCTGAGGGATCTACTTGGTACAAACTAAATCCTTTATGATCATCGTACCCTGCTACTAACAAAGAGACACCAAATGGACGGACACCACCTGATTGTGTAGCTTCTTGCATGATAGCTGCAATTTTAGATACCAAGATTTTTGTGGGTGGATATTCGTTATAGATTCTTTTATATTGCGTATGTGCCACTTTTCTAGATTTATCTACAAGAACCCTATAATCTGGTCCCATTCCCGAGTATACAGCACCTATATCTGGTGTAATTAATTCTATTTTAGATAAAGTTTCAGTCAGAGCCAAAGGTGACGAGGATTTCTTCTCTGTGGCAATCACCACTCCGTTAGTGGCTTTAATCCCTAGTGATGTAACTCCTTGTTTCACAGCAGCTAAAGCATAATCGATCTGACCCAATTTACCACTGGGTGAAAACGTAGTTAAGGAAAAAGCGTATCTATCAGTCATTATATTGTTAATCTATTTTTTTTTTTATTTTTAGTTTATATAACTAGGTAATGAAATGAAAAGAACAACAGCAGTATCAGTTAAAGAGACCAGTAGTGTCAAACCCAGTGTTGTAATTGTATATTTTTGCTTTCGGACTCAAATTTAGAGAATTATACTAGAAATCAAGTTTAAGTAAGCTGTTTGCCACCTTGTTTTCTTATTACCTGTAACCTCTTCATACTTGAATGTTTCCATCTTTTAAACGGTCATAGCGTTTTATTTTTTTTTTTTCAATTCTTTCCTTATTGTAAACTTTTTTCTTTTTGTACAAGCATTTTCCAAATTTCCTAATTAGAATATATTTCCCCATTCTGGGATTGATGCACAAAAATTACCGCTTTAGGAAAAAATATTGATCCATTTACAGAAGCCTCGAAGAACGAGCTGGGCCAAGATTCTTTTACCCCTCCAAGAGTACATTATGACAGAAGAGGTAGGAAGAGTTGCAAAGGATAGACGATGATGATAACCCAGTGTTTGTGTTAATTGTTACAACAGATTATAAACTTGGAAAGATTCTACCAATAAATACTTAGAAAATGCCGTCCATTTGTATATTTTATTTTGTCAATGGAATACGACAATACAAACATGTGCTTTCAAATAGTCTATACTTCTATGTAATAACTAATGCAATATAAATTATATAAGTACAATGACAGTTAAATAAATTAATGATATTAGTAATTATGTCAATAATATAAGATTAAGTCATGACTGCATCCATAGGCGTTGGATACCTTTGGCATATATAATCTTTAAACTCATTTAAACGTGACATGTTTTCCTCATCTTTAGTAAAACTAATGGACACATCTTCTAAGATAGAAGCCAAGGAATCCATATCGAATTCCCATACCAAATTACCCTGTAATGTGAGAGTTCCTGTCTCTGTCAATATCTCATCATTCAAATAGACCGTTTCAACAATGTTATTAAACAAATGAATTACAGAGGTTGGATTAATGACCTGCCAAATATGAATCAACTGTTGTAATTCATCTATTGTTACATATGGTGATCTCAAGTACATTTTAAATCTATAAAATGTCTTCAATTTCCCATTTAGAATCTTTTTAATATCATCTGTAAAAGCTTTTTCGCGTTGAAATAATCTAGATGCATCAATTAAGTTTTGTAACATTTGTTCTAATATATCTTCCTTGCTATATTCCTCTTGTGATGATATCTTACTCCAATGATCATAACTGTTTACCACACTAATAAATGATGAACATGCAGAGAGCATATTTGCCAATTGTATAGTGTTCTTAGGGGTATATTTGAATTGTGTTGTATCATTATAAAAACTTTGAATGAATACGGTAAAGGAATAAAGGTTTATCAGATCCTCATCTTCGTTACCAATATTCATTTCCAAAAGGTTTGCGGCTTCTTTAATGTATCCCTTAATGATCAAATATTCCGACTCAATTCTGATACGTTGCGACTCAGTCAACAGTAATGGGTTGCTTTGAAATTTCTTAAAAAGTGGTATAAATTTGTCATTATTGATTGGATTAGAGGACCTAAGACAGGATTCTAATAAAATTTCAACATCCAAAACAGGACATGTTTCATTTAGTTCAAGTATTAAATCATAATAGCCCTCTTCGAATAAATGCGAATAAATAAGCTCGATCAGCCTTTTATATTCTGCTTGTTTAGTTATATGCTTAAATCCATATGGAAAATTGATTAAACGAAGGAATGTGTCCTTACCGACAGTGACTAAGGATTTCATAATTCTGATTAATGATGTCTCATTCAAATATGGTAATACTTGAACTTGGAAATTTGGACCATTTAATAAGATCATTGATTCTATATCTTCAATCTTCATTTTGCTAATTAATAAATTTCTTGAAAATTTTAATTCATCGATATCATCTTGAGGAAAACCTAAAAAATTGTTAATAATCTTTTGATCATAATATTTATGTTTAACCAATTCTTTGAATGTATCATAATCAAAACAATAACCCTTTGATGATAAATTCTCGTATTCTTTTAACCCCGTCTTTGTAGAGTTTCTAATCGCTGAACCTAATGACAACGGATAGTTTTTATCCCAATCTCCAGGATGGGCAAAATAATCAATATACTCTTGTTTCAAATCAATGATAAACTTAGCAGCTTGAGGGACCACTGGATCAATTCTACTTGGATCCAAATTGAATCTTTTATAATTTTTAACAAATTTATTGAAACTATCCATAATCTTTTCCTTAAACAAAATGAATTGATCTATCTGTCTCGTATGAGTCATACCAGGTTGTTGTAACATTTCAATATTATGGACCATTGTAGGATCTAATGTATCAAAATCAAATAATCTAATAACAATGATTGCATGAATCTTCAATAAATGTGGATATGATTCAATTGTATGTGGTGAATTCCAAACGGCGGACATAATTGAAATAAGTCCATCAAATGTGGTTTGGTTAATTGAATTTAAGCTGAAATTTAATTTTGAACAAATCTCTTGGAAGAACGGCATATTATAAATCTTCAACAGTAAATCTGTGGATTTAAAAGAGTTTGTGATCGATGATAAAAATGGTAAATTTGGATCTAAATTACCATGGATTTCAATAAATCTAATCAAATAATCCATTGGTGCATTGAGTTCATTCAAGAATTTAAAGATAAATGGATACAAATTTGAATCAAATTGGAAATTTTTGACCATTGATTCTTCTAATAATTTCATTATTATATCGGAATCTTTTAACTGCAGAGCATAATCTAATAATAAATTTATAACATTTTCCGTATGAATTGGATACAATAAATATGTGGATAGATTTGTGTTTGAATTTAATCTAAATTTATTAATCTGGAATCTATTCTTGGAATTAAAGGATCTTTCCATTGGATAGATATAATTATAAATCTTTGTAGTTAAGTCCCAATCATGGAAACAATTGGATAAAAATAACAGATAAAATTCATAAGAAAACTCTGGGACCCAGCTCAATTTCTTGAATTCAAACCAGACCGAGTAAGCTCTCTGTGGATCAATCTTGGATAAAGAGATTATAAAATTTGATAAAACCATAGTAACATTTTCTTTAGAACTGTTCTTTTTTTTGATTTCATTAATGATATTATCGAACATTTTCAAACCAACGGCCAATTCACCAGTCTCGATAAATGCAGTAATAAACATTGAATATATTTCAAATTGATTTTCTTTTAATGACAAAGTCTTTTCCAAGGGTAATAAAGATAAAAATTCATTGTAAAGAGATTTAATCATTGGCAAATCATTTTTCAAAATGGATAAACTGAGGAAATTTAAGAAATAGAACGAATCCTTTTCATAGACTATAGATGACAATTCGATCAAATTATTTTTCAAATAAGTCAAGTCTGGGATAATAGAGTTATTTGTGCTGTTGATATTATTATTATTATTATTATTATTATTACTTCTCTTTTTATGGTTTTTCATCCTCATTATCGTTTCTCTTGCGTATAGATTCATTGCCAAAAGATAATAATTTATAGTTTCGTTAGATATTTTATTTTTTTGAGTGACGGTACCCAACAACTCGGAACCAATCTTGAAGAAATCAAGACCATTCATATTATTTGTCTCAATAGCAATAATTGAATTTTTAAAGATCTGTAGAAGTAAAATATTATAAATCTTTGAATTTGGTTTCAATTTATTATTAATCATATCTTGATAACAGTTCAACAGTTGCCACATCTTTTCGTTTAGATTTTGATTATTTTGGTCAAACGATCTTTTGTGGAAGGATATGAATATCTTTTCATAGATATCTATACTTGGTATCAAATTGTTTCTTCTTAAGGATTGATACAACGAGTTGATTTTATTATATTGACCCAATTGGAAACACTCATTAATCTTTTCACAATGTATCTTTAAATAAGTATCAGGATTCAAACTATTTTCTAAATCTTCTTCCCATGGATATTTATCGTCATCCATTATATCAGCTTCAGTCAATTTACGTAGTGGAGAATACTGAGTAGTTAGAATACCGCTTTTATTATTGATCGTAGTTTGAGTTTGTGGCAAATTACCAACATTTATATTATTTGTTGAATTAGTATTACCAGTGTTGCCATTAAATGGAGCTGTATTGTAAACATCATTAAACAAGGGAATATTATTAGTATGGCTATTAAAATTCAAAGTAAAATTATTCAAAACATTGCTATTATTGTTATTACCATTCATAGTATAGCTAGTGTTGGTGTTGGTGTTGGTGTTGTTATTATTACCTGGATTAATTTGTGGATTTGAATAGTTTAAAGTATGGAAATTATTGGTTGGATGTTCGATATAGTTTGTGTTCGCAGATATTATAGGATGTAGATTTGGATAATGTTGAGACCCTCTACTGTCATTTTTGGATCTATTGCTATCGTTCAACCTGTAGGTTGTGTAATTTGTATGTTCATGAGCTGCCTTCCTTTGGGTCTGAGTTTGTCTTCTCTTATATATTTGATACGAACTGTCGAAGAACGAAGTGGTGGCAGTGTGTCTAATCCTATTACTATTCCTGATAGTAGAGGTTGCAGCAGTAGACATACTGGGACTATTTGAATAGCTATTATTAGTATTGTTTGTTGTTGTTGTTGTGGCAGTGGCGGCGGCAGAAGTAGAAGTAGAAACAGGACTATTGCTAGCGTTATTATTGTTATTATTATTACTGTTATTGTTATTATTATTTAAATTATTAGTAGCAGCATTAGAAGATGGATGGTAATGTTTTGCTCTTGGGATTTTGTTTTTAAATGATTTGAAAGCCATAATAGAAACAAAACACTATTGGTAAGGTATGTATATATAGAGAGAGGGGGAGGGGAAGTGATTATTGTGAAATGTATAGATATATATAGTTTATTTTATTTTTCCAGTGCTTGACCAACCCACACTATCTTGTTTAGCTACGTAGTAATATGAATAGAAGGACCAGTAGTAGCAGAGGGAAGGAGACAAAACGGCAGTAACAGTAACAGCAATAGCTAGAGAAGTATAAGCAGTAGTAGCAGCAGTAGTAGTGGTGGTGGTGGTTGTATACTAGACAGTTGGAAATAGCCAGATAAGGTGACCAGCACTATTAATATATAGCGAGCTATTATAATCCCACGTCAGCAATCGAGCGATGGATGAATCAATCAAAACCAGTTGAAGGCAAATGTCGAGCAAATAATATACACACCAATTCTTTTTACTTTATTTTTCATGCAAGTCGATCAATCAACCAAAGAGAAAAGCAAACACTGCCCCCCCCAAAACAACGACGGCAAAGGACAAGAAATGAAATGAAATGAAAAAAGAACGACGGCCGGAGGAACCCGGGGCCCCAGGGACCAGGCTGTGGTGCACGGATGGTGGCATAGTTTACCAATCAGATTGAAGTTGCCAGGGAGACGAGAAAATCAAAAAGAAAACAAAACCGTTTGGTGTGAAAAATTTTTCTGTTCGACGTGGGAGAGCCACTAGGGTTAGGGTTAGGGTTGAGGAGGGGGCTCCGGTGTGGGTGAATTTTTGCAGGAGAGGGAGAAGGAAATTACTGCAAACCCTAGAGTAGAACTGTAAAAACAAGACAAATTGTGATGTGGTGTTGGGAGATACCCTACCTACGGTGCATGGAGATGTTTTACTCTTTTTCCTTTCTCTCTCTCTCTCTCTTTTTTTTTTCCTTTTTTTCTTGTTACTTTCTAAATAAATGATACTTGAATAAATAGCAAGTGAAATGATGATATTGTAATATTATATATGGTGTTGATGTTAAATAATCTATATAGCTATATATATATATATATATATATATATGGAGATCTAATCTGAATGGTTGTGTGTGAGTGTGAGTGAGTGAGTGAGTGTGCGTGTTGTTTTATTCTTTGATAGCGTAGTTTCTACGGTACATTGAATCAATATCGGTCAAATAATAAGAGCCTGGACGGATATATTCAATGGTACCAACCGGTTTATAATCCTTCTTTAAATGGATAGCCTCTCTTTGTTTCAATTGAGACTCGTATTCTTCAGGAGTCAAACATATTCTGTTTTCAAGCCATGTGGCTAAGTCCAGTTTGTCCACAATACTGGTCAAATCCTCACGTACAGTAAACGAATACAATGAGGCCGCCATACCTGAACCATAGGAAAACATCCCAATAGTCTTGCCAACCAAGGGATCCCTTTCAAATTTGTCTTGTTTTGTGCTAGTGAAATGTAACAGAGATGCTAATGCAGCAAAGATGGAACCGGTGTACATGTTACCTGTATTAGTTGGCAACTCCAAACTTGGTCTGACACGTTTGTTGAATAATTCTTTGGCAATTGGCATGAACGACTTCTCAATTCTTTTGTCAGTCAAGGACTCCTCGTATGTCAATTCTAGCAAGGACTTGTCTACTTCTGGGTACAGACTTGGATCTTGCAACCAGTCGTTGTATAACAATCTAGCAAAGGATTTATTCACCAATTTACAGGTTGGCACATGGAAAACGTTGTAATCGAACAAGTCGGTGACTCTGAAAGAAGACTGCTTGACACCGGAGATTTTGTTCAATTTGTCTTTGTAATTGCCATAGGCTTTATCCAAGGCTTTGACGTAGCATTGCAAGGAGTAATGACCTTGGACCACTGGGTATTCAGAGGTTAGATCTGGTTTGAAGAAATCGTAGACGTGTTCCATGTAGGAGGCTCTGACGGTGTTCATGACCAAGGGGGCATTGGGACCTATCCAAAGAGCGACCATACCGGCACCCCCAGTTGGTCTAGCCGGGCCCTTCTCGTAGATGGCAATGTCACCACAGACCACAATAGCGTCTCGTCCATCCCAGTTATCGGATTTCATCCAGTTGATGGTGTTGAACAAGGCGTTGGTACCACCGTAGCAGGCGTTGATTGTGTCGATACCTTCGATGTCACCATTGGTCTCGGTGAACAGTTGCATTAGAACAGACTTAATAGACTTGGATTTGTCCAGCAAGGTTTCTGTCCCGACTTCCAATCTACCGATTTGGTTCTTGTCTATGTTGTATTTGGTGACCAAATTGCTGACCACGGTCAAAGCCATCGAATAGATGTCTTCTCTATCATTAACGAAGACCATGTTAGTCTGGCCCAACCCGATGGTGTACTTGCCTTGAGAGACACCGTCGTGTTTCTCTAAGGATTCCTGAGAGACGTACTGTTGTGGGATATAGACTTGCAGACCTTTGATACCGACGTTCTTAGCTGGTTCGATGTTGTAGTGCAAAGTGGACGATAGTTCTTCATCGCCATTTTCTAAACGTTGTCTCTTGGTCATTGCTTTTTTTTATTTTTTTTTTCGCTTTATAATGTAGTGTGTGTGGAGAAGCAGGAAAGTCTACGAATGGATGGTTTTCTACTGGTTGTTGAACATAGATCTAGAGTAAGAAGAACAAAGGGTTATTTACTTGGCAAAAAGACACTGGGAACTTATTTTTGCAACCCTTTATATATATATATATATAAGAAAAGTGACAAGTCTATCAAGTTTGATGATAATAACCACACTAAAGCCATCTCCAAAATCAAATAATCAAAAAAAAATAAAAAGAAAAAAAAAAATAGAAAAAGAAACGATTCTTTTTATCGATTATATTTTGATCCAGTGGACAGGAGACTGAGTGACAGTAGCAGTAGCAGTAGCGGTAGTAGTAGTGGTAGTAGGTAGTAGATAGCTACTACTAGAGTTAGTAGACAGAAAGATAGCACAAGTACTATCGGCAATTACCGATGGTAAGAATCCATGAAGAATAGTGAGTGAATGTACTGTACTGTGGGGGGAAGGGAGGGAACAGATAATGACCATTTCTCTGGAACACACACACACACACACAAAACGCCCCAGTGTGAAGACCCAAACACAAAAAATTGACAGCCCCAGCAACAACCTCTCTTCTGTAGAGAAAAAGAGGCAGAGGCAGACACACAGACACTTGCGCTAAATCCGCAGTCTCCGAAAACAAAAACAAGAAAAATAAAAATCCACAATCGGCCCGATGGCTCTTTCTTCCGTTAAAAAAAAAAAAAATAAAATAAAAAAAAAAGCAGACAGCCTTTTTAAGGTGGTGTGGGTGGTTTGTAAACGAAACCCAAAGACAAAAACAACAAAAAAAATAGAAAAAAGCCGTTTTAAACGAGGTCGGTGGTAGGGTGTGTGGGTGTAGGTGTGGTTTCTTTTTTTTCCCCAAACAGAAATCTGCCACGTGACTTCAGTAAAAATAGACTAACCCAGACGCGAGTCCAACAGAGCAAGGAGGAGGAAGGAGGACGGGCAAGCTGGATTTGAAAAGTGTGTTGGAACAAACTCTGCAAGATCATCGATGAGCTGAAAAATTAAGATTAAATAATTAAATTAAAATAAAATAACAAAAAAAAGATAGAGAGATTGGAATGGGAAAGAGCTGATGATACATACACGGTTCTCTGTGGCTTATACACAAAGTGAAACAAACTAACTTTAATAATAATATTACAATAATAATAATATAATATTAATAATATTAATATTAATAATAGCAGCAACCAGTAATTCTAACACTCGATGGTACATGTCGTCAAATCTTTACAGGAGTTACCATTAGAAATCCTAATCAATATCTGTTCGTTCTTAGAGGAGTCCGATATAATTATTTTGCAATCCTTGAACAGGTTTTTCAATACGTTACTACACGACCAAGAATTTTGGAAAAAATTGATCTATCAAAAATTCTTGACTTTGAAATTCCCATCTCTATCCCGTCAAGATAAGTTTATTGAAGAATTCTATGAAAGGAAAAGAATCTTGAACGATTGGAAACACAATAAAGTCATTAAACATAAGTATACCATCAATCCGTATCGAAATATTCCTACCCAAATAGAAAAAGTCATCTTTAAATATCCACGTTGTTATCTCTATCATGAAGGTATAATCACTATAATTCAATTAAACAACTCTAACCCATTCAGTAGTGGGTATGGTAACAACAACAACAACAACAATAGTAATAATACTAATACTAATGGGTCCAGTTCTACAAATACAACTAATGGCAATATTCACTCCACTATCAGTACAAGAAGAAGAACCAAGTTTACTTATATCCCATGCACAACCCCGCAAGGCTGTTCTACAATGGATTTTAATCTTCATGCAGCTGTATTTGGCAGGTTCGACGGCAGGATCTTTGCAAAACTTCTCACAAACAAATCTTTCCTGCAGCCCGTCACAGAATTCAATTCTTCGCATAACCAACATTCTTGTGTCACCTCCATAAATATCATGCCGGATGCTTTCGAGACAAAGAAGACGGTGTGTGTCTCTGGTACTGAACTGGGCGAGGTGTGTTGGTGGGAAGACACAAACTTATTAAAACGACTGCAGCTGTCCTCACACACCATCGTTAAACTGTACATCTTCAACCAGCGGAAAAATAGCATCAATTATACAATCTGTGTCGACTCGCACTTAAATTGCTTCGTGGTCGTAAATAGAGGTGAATTCGTCCACAAGTTTAATTTGATCAGCGATTGTAGATTGCCACATACTCTGACCATAAACGAAATCCTTTTTTTCAAAATAGATTATGGCTCCATGAATCTAATACTTATCACACTCACAAACATATGGGTCGTCTCGCTTGATCCAACAAAGGATCTGGGTCACGTTAAAAGTTTCAACTTGTCGTCTAACCAGAATGAAAGGATCAAAGACGTTTATATCGACGATACGACGACAATCAAAGAACAAGATTTATCCATCGTAGGCGAGGATGGTTGTTATATGGCCGTCATACTGGATTCTAACGATATCCTTATATTCAATTGCAGGGAGTCCTTAGAGACAGATTCTAGAAAATTGAGGTTGCATAAAAGATTGATCTTTAACGAAATCATAACTGCATGCCAAATCAATAATTCTGTATTGGTAGTAACATTAGAAGACAATTTGAAGGTTATCGACCCAGCAACAGGCGATCTTTTGAAGACTGTTCCTAAAGTAGATAAATTGACCCAATTTATCAGGATCTACGATAATAAAATAGTGACTGCCACTGGAAATAATTTGAACATCTATCAATTTAACCCAACCCATAAATTCAAACGTCATAAAAATACTTATGTGTACTCTGACGGATCGCTGCGTCACAATTCAAAAGCTTTAAGAGGTCATAATCAAGTTAATAATAAATGGAATATTAACTTGCGTGTGGCTAAAAAAATGTTCAATGAGGAAGAAGAATTAATTCAAAGAAGAATCAATGAAAACACAAGATTACTAAATGAATACGGTGGTGACATATACCAAAGCAATAATTATAACCATATAAACAGTGATTTGTATGGAGATGAAAATGAAGAAGATATAAACTTAAGGATTGCGCTTTTCGAATCTCAACAGGAATCGTCAAGATCGCATACTCATTCAAATAATAATGAGGTTAATGATGAAGAAAGACAGTTATTACGAGCAATAGAAGAGTCTGAAAGATTCAACAACAACAACAACAACAAGAATGCTCTACCATATCAAACCCTGATCTGATGGACGAAGATGAAGAATTACAGAGAGTACTTGAATTATCAAGACGGGAACACGAACAACGATTGGCTGTTCCAGCAAGTAATGAAAATCCACATGACATGCCTGATACTCAAACATTACCACCACACTTAGGGAATTCGGTATCTGAATCATTTGGTCGATTGGATATTTCTGAAAGTGCGGTTCCTCCTGTACGATCAACCGTATCATCGACAGAAGATGAAGATTTAGCATTAGCCATTGCACTCTCGTTAAGTGAAATGCAATAAGATAAGGATATATCACAAATTAGACGATCATAGGTATATATCTATAGTAGCCATTAACTCATATATATATATAGAAAAATATATACCAAAAAAAAAATATTGCATCATAAAACTTACAACCCATAGTGAACGCATTAACAATGTTACAGTCGGACATATATCAATTATGACATCAAAAAAAAAGAAAGGGAAATATTTCTGTTAGAATACAAACACTTTTTGGCCACTTTTAGATTTCTGGAAACCACTATTCCAACCAAGACTTCTTGCATAGTTCAACACCATATTCGTCATCTCGGGAGGTCCACAGATCAATAAACGATGATCATCAGCGCACTCAGGTAAATATTGTTCCATATCTCTTTTAGTAATATAACCAATACCACCAGTCCAAGTTTCATCGCCACATGAAATCATATAATCTTTTGAAGGTGGATAATGTAGCACGTAATATACGTGGAATTGAGGATATTTTGTCATCATGGAATCTAATTCTTCTTTTAATAGAATATCGTGAACAGTCTCATTAGCATAGATTAAACAAACTTTCTCCAATTTATCAGGATTAGACATATATTCATTCAATACTTCCAAAATGGGTGTGATGCCTGATCCACCTGCAATTAACCCCAATTGTGTAGTTTGAACATCTTCATATACAAATTCACCCATGGGTCCCTTAAACTCCAAATAATCTCCCGGTTTCAAAGTAGTGAAATATTTAGAGACACGACCAAGTGTATATGTTTTGACTACAAGGTCTAAACAACCAACGTTTTCATTTGTGTGGATTGGTGTGTAATTCCTAATCTCTTCTTTACCATTTAATATGACTCTAACTGCTACATAATGACTTGTCGGAATGTTTAATTTTTCATTATCATGTCTCAATTTAAATTTATACAATGATGTGTTTGGAGATAAAGTCCTTTTAGAAAGAAACATTAGTTTAGTCCATTTGTTTGGGTGTAGTGAAGGATTGATAAGGTAATAATTACTAGTACTGCTGCTTCTACTTGTAGAAATTCTACTGCCACTACCATTACTGACAGACTCGCTATTCCTTCTATAAAATATTTGTAATTTATAAGGAACTAGAACCTCTCCAGTCACATATCTATATATAAAAGGAGCAACCAAAGCACAGCCGATTAAAGATACCAGAAAGGGCCAATTGAGCTTATAGTCAAACAATATCCCATAAAGTAGGTGCATGCTCTAAGTTATATGGTAACAATAATCTAACTTTAAATGCCAAAACTAATTATGGACATGAGTATCCATGAAAAGGCATTGTCAGTGTCTCAGTAGTGAATTATTTATTTCCACTACTAAAAAAGGCTGTTGTCAGCATTATTTACCATTCTTAGCATGTATATAAATATATAGATCCACTGCCAATGGGAAATACTTTAATCGATCTTTTCCCCCTCCAAAAAGGAAAAAGTACTTTTCCTGCAAGATCAAGCAGACACTCCGAAAGGAAAAGATCCCCCCCCCATTTGAAAAGACTGTAGAAGCAAAATAAAACAATTTGATACAAGAACAAGATCCATCAAGTCCATACATTGAGGGTTATTCTAAATGTACCGTCATATTCTGTAGACTATTCCACCCCGAGCACTTTTCTTTATGTAAAAGAGATGATATTGAATCAATACAGGGTATGGAAAAAGGGACCTTTATAGTAAATAGATATTCCATACAGTACAAATCCTCTAGATACCACTCACTAAAATACTTCTACTGATCTTGTGCTCCAGAGGATTGTCCAATTGAATATAATCAATAGTTTCGGTAATTGGTATGTACAAAGAGAGTATATACATACATATATACACACCCACATATATATGTAAGAAAATAATAAAATATTACACAAAACCAAAATATAACATTAATAATTTCATTGAGTTGTTAACGTGACACATATAACTAAAGAAATAAGGAATAATACGAAAATGAGATATAGAGGGAGAGAACGCAATCATCAATTTGGACTACTTAGGAAACGAAAGAGATGTAAAGGATGACAGCGTTATAAAAGAAAAAAAATCAGAGCAAAAGTATACATCCTTTCGTTTATTCCACAGCAATACCATTGCGAAGTAACCAGTCTTGGTTAGTTTCAAAAATACCATTTGGATCTTGTGTAGATTTGATCTTTTGGAATTCAATCAAATTATCTTGGAATCTTTCCTTGATAAACTTACCTAAACCACGACATTGATAATCTTTATATTTAATATCTTCACTTGCTGATGGACCAGTAATCAATTCAGTGGATCCAATGAAATTCTTAGCCCAATGTGGCTCACCATCCGCTTCTATCATAACTTGTTCAAATTGAGTAAACCAGTTATAAGTGTTCGAGTTGAAACCAAATGGTCTATACATTGTAGCGTTAATAAATAAAGTTAATTGATCATTTGTCACTTGATCTACTGCCACATATTGACCTAACTTATTTGTATTATCTAAGAATGGACGTAGATTATTACCGTAAATTGCACCCTTTGACAAGTGATCTCTTTCTGAATCATTAACAGATAAATCGGATGGTGTAGTTGTGTTTGAACAACGAATCTCTACTGGGGAATGAACGTAGAATTTATTTGTCTTGGCACCTTCATCGACTATGCTTTCCAATTTACGTAACACTTCAGGACCTTTAACCAATGGACAGCCCCATTCATCAACAAATTGAGAATATAGACAATCTAAAGTAAATCCGTCCAATGAAGTAATAACATTTGGTTCAGCGACATCCTTATATTGTCTTTTGAATACCCATTTTTCAACGAAGGGAGTCAAACGGCCACAGATTTGACTTGAACACCAAAGCAAGAATTGATATAGGAACCTATTGAATCTATTAGACAAAAATTGTTTCTCTTTGCCACTGTTGCCACCATCTTTGGGGACAGCATCGCTGGTTCTTTCACCTTTCCAAATCACGCATTTTTTATTGTATGGGTACCACCAAATTTTAATATATTCCTTTGATAACCAAATACTATCCCACATATCAATAATTTGATCGAATTGGAAGATCTCTTGGGTCACTCTTAAATTGAAATTAGGAACTACTCTTATCGTCAATTTAACAATAATACCGACTTGGCCCAAGGATAGCAACATAGCTCTGAATAATTCTGGTTGAGTCTCTGAATCTACAAAGACAAGTTCTCCTTGACCATTCACCAAGGTAATATTAACAATCTGGGAGGATACAAGACCATGGTATGCAGAAGAGCCATGAGATCCGGTAGAGATCATACCTGCCATAGTTGGTGTGTTAATCGAGGGCAAGTTCTGTAGAGAATAACCATGTCTTGTCAAATATTCGTTCAAATCATGGCTTGTAATCCCTGCCTCCACAGTGACATCTGCATAATTTGCATGATTTGAACATAGCATACCGACATGATTCAATTTTGTTAGACTGACCATCCAGTTCTTAGTGATGCAAATGTTGTTTGGCGTGTGCCCTGCACCTACAATAGTGATCTTTTGCCCCTTTTCATTGGCACTTTTAACAATTTCAATGACTTGGTCAATAGTTTCTGGTTCAAAATGAAGTTGTGGGGTGGTGGAATAAATCCCTGCCCAATTCTGGAATTTGTAATTTTTCCTACCTAAAAGAGATGTGTTAGAGAGTGTCATTCTTGCTTTAATGAACCCCTTTACTTAATAAGCTAGTCTAATGTCTTATTAATATTTTGATAGTGTTATCCAATTGCGACACGAAAAAGAAAAGAAAGATCAGCTTCGAAGAATGTTGCTAACAATAGTCTCAAATGTACAACAGATACACAGATACAGACCCATATCTCTCTTTCTCTCCCTACATATATATATGTTTATATACGTTCTACAGAGAGTTAACAAAATTTCAATGCCCCCCCCCACAGACTGCATTGTCCTGCTTCACCGATATGCAAGGGGCAAGAAGCCCGCATAATGTCAGATCAAACTTGTCTATTGTTCCCTTCGACACTCATCAATTTGTTCGTCTGCAGTGATCCAGGGGAGGGGGGAGGAAACGCCGATGTCGCAGGAACTCGTTAATAATGGATCTGTCAACAGGGAATTGCAGATTGCAAATAAGAGAGAGAGAGAGAGAGAGAGAGAGAGGTGGTTGGTTGGACTCATGTTAGCAGATAATGATTAAAGATTAAATTTCACTACTGAGTGGTTATATAATTTAACTAAAAGGGAGTAAAAATTTGAGTCGCAACTGTTTATATGGCAGATTTTTGCACTTCCCTGTAATAATTCCAGAGATAGTGTACCCCTGCCCATGTATATCTTCGGTATTACTTTCCTCACTTTATCTTGAGCTTGTATACGTGTTACCTCTTATCGTTATATCTGGTTTGTCATACAGAGCAGATTAACAATTTTACGACATTAACACTTAGACATATCTTAAGCCAAGCAGAAGGGAAGAGAAAAGAGGACTCGATATGTTCCCAAACAATGCTATCTTAATAGATAGGGCCGCATTCAAGACTAATACAGCTATCTCAACGAATACTCTAGATATCAAAAATAATGAGTTCGGTTTATTGAGACCATTATCCAGAAAATGTTGTGATACATTGATTGATTGGTTGTCCAAATATCATAAGAAATGTGATGAATCCTTTTCAAATTGCAAGTATTCTACTCACTTGGTTGAATGCTTGCCAAACATCAATTATACAACATATGTATATGACAAGTTAAATGAAAAAGGAATGGTAGAAGACAAAAGAACCACCTGCCTTCATCTACAATTGTCATTTGCAAAAATTTATTTTAATTTCTATTCACGTTTACCATTTAATATTATTTATTTGAATAAGGAAACGTGTCTTATTAAAACATTTCAACAATTGAATATTTTTGGGGAAGAAATATATGGCGAATCATCCTGTCTTGTTCATATTGCCTTTACCACCTATGTGATCAATATTGAAAAATTAGTTCAATTTAATTCAATTGGTTCTGTATCTCTTTATTTACCTAGAAATATGACTGAACAGATCTTAGTTAGATGGATCAGTTATTTAAAGTTCCAAGGAGACAAATGCTGGAATCATATCGTATATTTAATTATTGAAAATGTCCCGACTAGTTTAATACTATACGATCTTTTATGTTTATTGCCTTCATTGAATTATTTGATAGTGGGTTCAAACAGCGTGTCCATGATCGATGATGTACCTCTTCTTAAAAAATCCTTAGCAAAGACAAGTAATAGATTCGTTGGAAGGATTAATGACAATTTATTAAAATATGATTTTGACTGCATTAAGAATGCAAGGAAACAAACTTCAAATTTTCTTAATGTTTTATATAGTGACTATAGCAATAAAATGATCGAAAGTTGTACTACAATGGACTTACAGGAATTTTCTGTTCTAAAACGTGTACTACCATTGAACAAACATAATGGAAAAAATACTTCTGGTGATAGCAGATCTAAGAGTATTGGAAAGAAAGTCATGAAAAGACCTAGATCTAACCTAAAGACATTGTTTGGCCACAAGATATGAGTCAACCACCCTTCCTTCGTCCCTCCTCCGTCCCTCCTCCATCCCTTCTGCTGTTCTTCCCCCTCGCAATATATACTAATGCGGTATATACTTTTTAAAAATAAAGAAACTATTGCTGCAGTCTATACACACTCATTCTTCACATCTGCATATATCATACTTGTAATAACTGTACGTATAAATAAACCATTTGGAAATATTACTCTATAATCATAAATAATTATAAATGTATATAAGTTTGTGTCTAAGTATTTTTGTTTTATTTTATTTTATTTTTTTTTTCACATAGAAAAGTAGCAGATTATTGAAAATATCAAGACGATACTGCTGAATGTGATTCTTTGCATAACATATTTTTCATGTTTCAAAACAGTACTTTCAATCTTTTTATCCCATTTGGACCTATCTTGAACTTTCAAATAAATTGGGGTTCTCTGTGGTTCAATACCAGCAGGTAAATTGTCTTGATACATCTCTTCGAAAAATTGATCGATTTTACCACAACGTAAATTAAATTTCAAATAATTTGGATCACCCACTGGCAATCTGTGTCTCATGTCTCTTAGATAATACTGGAAGATTTCTACACAGCCTTTGAAAGTTCTTGATTTAAGGATCAAGGAACATGTAGTCGACTTTCTGATCTTTACGTTTTCCTTTAACACGTTTGGATTGTTCATAACTTTTGCTAAAGTGGCAATTGCCATAACTTGTGGGATAGCACAGAATTGGAAAGAGGATTGTTCGGAGATTGAACTTAGATAAGTCATGACATCTTCTATATGTTCCATAGCATTCAAGACCAAATGGTTGATGCAATGGACACCAGCCACAGAATCCTTGGTGAAATAATCTAAAGAGTCACCATATTGCGACCAAATTTCCTTTGGCCAAAAATGTCTACCGTCTTGCAAGTCTTCAAAATAGTCTCTAATTATGTTGGTCTTTTGTAGGAAAAGACCCATGCTTTCAAATAGTTGGGACCCTTCCAATAATTGTGGAGACCCGAATTTGGCAAGGACAATCAGTTGTGTTAGACCATCACCGACTAACCCAGCCACATAATGGCAATACAGATCATAGTCTTTAACTGTTTGAATCCCATCCTTTTGGAACTGTTCATCTTCAATGTAATCAGCCATACCATTCCCCATCTTCTCCGTGATTTCACTTATAACGGACTGGTAGTCTTTGTTCAATTTATGATACTCTTTTAAGATAGATGGGAACTTAACCAAGACATCTCTATCCTTTTCGTTTGGAGAATTACCATCAAAAGACCAATCCTCCAATAACAATTTCTCGTGGAAGTTACGTAACAGAGGAATTTTAACGCTGTTGTCAATAGTCATATCGTCTTCTATAGTGTCTAAAGCACGTAAAATGAGATAGAATAACATGATAGCATTTCTGAGTTCTGGATGCAATTCCATGATGACCACAGCAAAGGACCTTGATGTCAGAGTCAATAGTTTGTAACATTCTTTCAATTCTGGAGTAGCTATGGTGTCGTTGATACTAAACAATGGTTTTCTGACAAATTTCAACTGGATCACAGAAGCCAATTCTTGTGGATGCAAAAGAAGTTCTAAGTATTTACTCATTATAAGATTAATAGAAGACAGTCTACTCCTGGATAATTAACTGCGAGATGGTCTGAAGAGTATTTGTTTATTTCAGTTTAACTTAAGAAATGAATATATATATATATATATATATATATGTCGAATAGACAGTTGGAAAGGTGTCAAGTAAAAGGAGAGGTAAGTTTGAAACAAGTATTTTTTTTTTCTATTTTTTGAACCAAGTACTAACAAGCATTGAGACAGTCACCATAGTATACATCTTTTTTTCCATGTATTCTTGTATATATATATATATATATATGTGTGTGTAATCTGGTATCATATAGCGTATTAGATAATCGGATTGTTTAGTTTCCTGAATTTGTTCTACAAAAAAAAAGAAAAAGAAAAAGAGAGAAATCCACAGCTCCTTTTGAACTCTCTGCCCAGCGCTCTGCCCAGCATTCAGTCGGTCTGGCAATGTGTTTCTGCACTGCAGAGACGTCGTTTACAGTTTCGGTCCCTCTGGGAAGACTGTCGTTTAGAGACGCCCCCTGCCCGCCCCCACTGGGAAAACAGAGGGCAGAGACCAAAAAAAACACACGCCCGTGCAGAGTGACGAAGGCGATGGTTCTGGCGCCGGCGTCTATTCCCCTCCGAACACACAGAAAAGAAGAATCAGAAGTACAGTAGACTCAGTATATGAAATATATATATATATATATGTAATATATGTGTGTGTTTGTGTTTATGTTTGTGTTTTTGTTGTATACGATATGTACATGAGTGTATGACTTCTATAGAACCACAATTGGCCGCAATAACATACAAATGTGGTCACGGATTGCGGTGCATGCTTGAATTCCAAGCACTGCTATTTGGATATATTTGCTATCTTCTGTAAAGCCTTTGGCAATGACACTTCTCTCAAAATAGTTAGTGCATCGGGGGAGAATTTAGATAACACATAATCCGCTACTTCTTTATGTGATCTAGACTCAGGCCGGTCTATCCCTACCCCCAACTTATAGAATTTTGCGCCATAGCATGCTGTCAAGTGTTTTAGACCATTGTGTCCCCTTGAACTTGTTCCTGGTTCTCGTAATTGAACATGACCCAAGGGTCTATCCAATTCATCATGTGCAACTATAAACCGTGTGTTCGGATGTTTTGTTTCGATCTTTTTCCATACTGGAGTCACAATCCTTCCAATTTGGTTCATATACCCACCAGTACAAACAAATAAACTTATTATATGACCATCCTGTGTTTCATCTCTCAGGGTCACATATTGAATCCCCTTGAATCCAGGGACCGTCTTAAAACTGTTGGACGGACATAATTGTTGTTGAATCAGTCTGACCATCATATTACCAACATTGTGTCTGGTACCACTGTATTGTGGCTCCATGTTTCCAATACCTGTGATACATGTGTGTAATGTACGTTTCAATAATGTCATTATCTAGCTTATATTGGCATTCTCCTTGCTTTTTTTTTTTTTTTTTTTGTTATTCCCCTTTATTATGTGTACATATGAATCTCTCTTTTCCATAATGTAACCTAATCAATTCATAATAGTATATGATCACTCCCATGTGTTTTATATATATATATATAGTGGGTATACATATGCATATTCTTTATATATTTTCAGTTTTTTCGTTTGTTTATTTTTTTTTCTTATTTTTGTTTCTTCGCTCGAAACAAAAAAAAAAAAATTAAGATAGAACATTGAAATGTGAAAATATTGGATTCAAAGTTTACTGAAAACACAATTAACTAGATTTACAAGTATAACTTAGGTACCTAAGTTACACCCCCCCCCACCCCGGCAACTAAGTAACACAAATAAGTAACTTACGTCTACACAGTACCCTTCTCTCTTCATGTTTGCTCGGGAACTCCATAGATCATGCGTAATCAGGGGTCGAATTGGCTATCAATTGTTTCATAATTGTGATTCCAAATTGAAAATCGGCAGGATACGGAACATCAATAGAGGTGGTATTAAATTATTGTCAACCCAAAGATATAAATTTAAGAAAAATGGTGTCTCCCATGCCAAGTCTAAGAAATCTTTGACTCAGAAAGATATCGATTCAATAAATGATTATTTTTTGAAAAGAACCAAGGGCTTAGAACCAGACGCAACGATCAAACAATTGAATGAGATTAATAAAGAGTATCATGAAAGGTTCTCTAAAAGATATTTGGAACCATCGAAGGAATGGTTACATGGCCAAGCCAAGCATGTTTCATCATTGACAATTTCTCCACATTTTCAATTCGATTTTAATAATCTGTGGAATATACCGTTGCAGATCGGTGATCTAGTATTGTTAAAATCTCATCCACATGAATTGTCTATGTGTGTTGGATTACCCCATTCTGTCACTGATCCAAGATACACATTTGTCACAATAAAGGGGACAATTGTGTTTCATGCAAGGAACCAAATTCATTTAAGGATCCCATATAAATTACCTAGGGATATTAAAAATATAATCCAAAAGGAATCAGATCATGGTTATGATTCCATTGGTACAATTAGGGACAAAACAGGCTCCACAGTCATATTACCCTCTGTGGTCAGAGAAAAACTGACAAGTGTTCCAACTTCGAAAATTACTAGAGATGCTTGGCTACAATTGCCTGTTGTTATTAAGAAGTTGAAATTGCTAAACAGATGGTTACAGAGAGATGAAAAACCTTATCAGATTCCATTCCCATATTTAGTTAAACTTGTAGAAAATTTAGATTTAAATAAGTATAAAGATCTAAATTATTTAAAAAAATTAACTACTAATTTAAAAAATACACATAATAATTATAATAATCTAGATGCATCCATATTTCTTGCAACTTATTGGGGGATCAAGGAACAGCAAATTTTTAATATGTGGGGGGATCTTCATGTCAATTCTGCTATTTTGTCTCCTGTCTCTGTAACAATATTACCTATGGAATCAAGACAGTATTTCTATCATAAATTGTTGCAAAGACTTCGTGAAAATAATTATAAAGCTATAGATATATTTGTTTCATTCGTGGAGTTGAATCAATACGAAAGAATATCCAAAGAATTTCCAGATATTATACGATTTTTAGAAGACTATGCATCCGGGAACTTTGTCAAAAATATTAAAAACAACCCAATTATTACAATTATATCAACTATTTTTAGAAAATTACCTAAATATCAAAATAGAGATATCACCAAAGATGCATGTTTTGAATTATTAAAGGAAATATGTCCACATTATCCATATGCTAATCCCCTTTTAAATAATTTACACTTAAGGAGTCTAATGCAAAGTAGTGAGTTAATATTTGATTTATATAGGTATGATGAAAATGAGGAATTGTTTGAGAAATCATCTCCATTTTCTCAACTTTATAAAGAGATAAATTGTAAGAGAACGGACTATACGGAACTACCTGTATATTGTATCGATTCTGAATCAGCTCATGAAATTGATGATGGTATTTCCATCATACAAAGGAATGATAATCTTTTTACACTATTTATTCACATTGCAGATCCAACATCAGTGTTCCCTGAGTCAATCACTGGTAATCGCATTTCAAGTCCTTTACTGAAAATAGCCTTAGAAAAATCCTTCACCACCTATTTATCAGACACTGTGGATCCTATGTTACCTAAATCAATAACCCAATTGACGGGAATGGGAACATCAGGTAAGAAAACTAAAGCAATTACATTTTCTGTTGATGTAGCTTTTACTAACGAACAGCAATTTAAAATTCATAATAATACATTTAAAATAGAGCTGAGTCATGTTTCTAATTTCCCTAAAGTAACATATAATACAGTAGATCAAATATTGAGCAATGATGAGACTTTTCCTGTATCTAGTTCAATGAAAAGAGATTTAGAACAAATGTCTAAAATATCTCGAGAGTTAAGGAAAAATCGTATTAATGAAGGCAATGCTATTATATTTGGTGAAGGGTTCAATAAAGGTCTGGTACAATTAGAATCAACTGAGGGCACAATCCCACAGATTACTTTTAAAGACCAAATAGAATCACCTTCTACCATTTTAGTGTCAGAATTTATGATTTTGGCTAATAGACTTACAGGTAGCCTTTTTAAACAAAATAATATTCCAGGAATATTTAGAACTTATAGCGATTTATCTCTTGGGCCAATGGCGTACAAGAGTTATGCAAAACTACAAGAACAAACCAAGAGAGGACATATTCCAGATATTACTGATGTAGTTAAAATATCTTCTTTATTAAATTCCAGTGTTTACTCAAGTACTCCACTGCCACACAAAATGGTTGGTGCATCATCCTATTTGACTGTTACATCTCCATTAAGAAGAATGCCAGATTTAATCAATCACATTCAGATACATCGATATTTGAACAAACTGGATTTAGCCTTTCAGAAGAGAGATATAGATGGTATGCTATGGGGGATTCAGTCAAGAGCAGATATCATCAAATCTCTAGCAAATAATGTTTCTTCTTTTTGGACTTTGAAATATTTAAAAGATAAAATGGAGCAGAACAGCAATCAACGATTTGAGGTATTAGTGACGTCTTATCCCTTTGATGGGAAAGTACTTTGCGTCTTCCCTGAGATGTCATTTGCTCGTGGAACTTTGAAGATACCCAATAACATACCTCATCCAAAAATAGGAACGCGCGTTAAGAATTGTAAAATAGTCAATATAGACTGTTTGGAGAACAACCTTGAATTGGAAATTGAACAGGAATCTTGTAAATAGTACCATTGAATAGTATTTTATAGACACTTTTTTACGAATATATACGGTATTTTCTTCTTCTCTTTGTTTTATACATTGATCACAAGTCAACAGGATATTTTTTTTTTATATTTAATTATACATGATGATTTTTTTATTTTATTTTATTTTATTTTTGCATAAAAAAAGATACTAGAATAAGAGACAGACTGGCAATTCAACATAAGTAGAAAATCAGAAGAGTAAACACAACAAAAGTAATACTATCGAGCTGTAGTAAGAAGTGATTCATGTGCAAAATATGACTATTGATGACGGTGTGAGACCTGTTGAAAATAAGGAAAATGTTGTAACTAATGCTTTAGATGATACTTCGTCACAAAATACAGGAACTAAAGATATAAAAAGTGATGAAAATTTAACTAAATCTAAGAAGGGCAAAAAGGGTAAACAAGGCAAGAAGGGTAAGCCTTCTCCTGAGGAAATAGCAAGACTTCGTGCTGAAAGAGAGTTAATGAGGAAAGCCAAAAGAGAAGAAATGCTGGCAAAGGGTATGGATCCAGATTATCCTCCGGAACTACAATTTATCAAGAGGCCAATGCTCGCTCTACATGATAAAGAAAAGGATCCTGTAAAAGGTTTCAATTTTACTCTAATGACGTACAATTGTTTGGCTCAGGCATTAATTAGACGTAAACTTTTTCCTGATAGTGCAGAGGCAGTTAAATGGTTTCGTAGATCCAAAGTTTTATTGAACAAATTTAGTCATTATAAATCAGATGTGATATGTTTACAAGAGGTAGATTCAATTCAGTTTCAATCATTTTGGAAAGATGAATTAGGCAAACTGGGATATGAATCTCAATTTTACAAAAAAGGTTCCAAAAATCATGGGGTTGCAATTGCATGGAAAAGAGACCTTTTCACTTTGAAAGATAAGATGTTGATAGATTACGATAAAGAACCTAGTGGTGAAATCCCAACTAGAACAACTACAAATAATGTAGGTCTTGTTTTAGCATTAAAATTTTCTAATAAGGTTCTGAGTCAATTCCCTGGCACAAAAAGATCTGGTATCTTAATCGGAACAACACATTTATTCTGGCATCCTTTTGGAACATACGATCGTACCAGACAAACTTATATCGTGTTAAAAAAAGTGAAGGAATTTATGCATAGGGTGAACGTTCTACAGGAAGGCAATGATGGCGATGGCAGCCACTGGTTCCCTTTTTTTTGTGGTGATTTCAACTCTCAACCATACGATACCCCATATTTGTCAATGGTGGAAAAGCCTATTATGTATAAGGATAGAGCTAAAATTGTCATTGAATGTAGTACATCATTTAAATTTTCCAAGAAAAGAGACGGTGAAACAGATCTTGACGATGAGGAAGGTGGTAATATTGAAAAATTTGGGAAAGACCAACCTCAAACCCCTGTTCCAGAATTTTTTGATCCTACAGAGGAACAAGCCACTATGGTTAAAAACATTGAAAGTTTACATAACAGTCTAGATATGAGAGCTGTCTCCCTGTACTCAGTTGGCTATCGTAAAGTACACTCAGCAAATGCTGGAAAAGATAATTGCAAAGGTGAACCAGAGATTTCGAATTGGGCTCATACTTGGCATGGATTATTAGATTATTTGTTCTACATAAAACGATGGGATTTTGATAATAAACGAAAAGTTGACTCCTTAGGTGATTTTGAAAGAGAAAACGGTGTTAAAATAAGAGGGTTATTAAGAATGCCTGGGAAGGAAGAAATGGAAAAGTTTGGACATGGTCAACCATTCACTGGAGAATATCCAAGTGATCATCTAGCCATGATATGTGATTTAGAATTAGATATGTGAAGAGTGGTAGAGAGAGAGATATAGAGGAAATGATCTTTAGGATGAACAAGAGCTCATTTATATATAAAAAAAATACTGGAATTGAGACAACTTTTTTTTATTAACTATATTATTTTTTTATTCAACTTACTACATTTGAAAAACTGTGTTTTCAGAAAAGTAACCATTCACTTAAGTCTTTACCTATTTATATTTACTTTTTGAATCAACAGTCTTGTCTTTTAACTATTCCAAAGAATATTCATAGGATCGTTGTGTATATTTTATAGATTACAAATATATAAAAATAGAGATATTGACTCAAATGATAAAATTTGCATATAGCGCCAAACTTTCGATATTTTTTTTTCTTTGTCAAAATAAGAAACAAAAAGGTAGAATTCTGCAAAAACTGTGTGGGTTTATAAACCAAGCTCTTTCTAAAGTTGATAAATTTAAATGTGCAATATTACTGTTCTTGTTTCTAAACTTTACATAGAAAATAACTACATACTTTTTTTTTTAATTTAACTTCCGAAAGGAACTTGAACAGAAGTGTAATACTTTTTTAAAACCATCTCTTGATTTAAAAAATTTACCAATTGCTTTACTAAATTGTTAATTAATATTAAATTAAATTTTGCAGATAATAATTTATGCTGAAACCGAAGGTTCTAGAACAAAGTATGATGAACCATAAGAGTTTAACCAATAAACATAAGTCTTATAGCAAAAACTTCTTTACAGTAGAATTGTTCTTAAGATGCTTTATCCCTTGATACTCAAATGGGATATCCAAGTTTCTTCATAAGTAAACCAACAAGTATCACTAAAAGAAATATAGTGGTTGCTGGAAATATCGGACAAGTGTACACACTCACATACAAGTATGGTTAAATATAAATCAATAGGCATTATTAATATTAAATCCGATAAAATACAAGCTTGTACGTGACTACATTAAAGTAAGATTGTTTGTTCCAATAATACAAATATATAAAGAACAAACATAAGAAGGTAAAGAACAAATTATTATATTTTCTCTCTGAACATATTAAGTGATATTATTATATTTATATATATGTTTATTTTTATACCTTATGTATAAGAGATTGAAGAATTGTAATAATAAAATACATACCAATAACTATATCATTTAATCATGACCACTAACTACAGTAACATTCTAGGTGCTTCTTCTTATGAGTGGTTAATTATAACTAATGATGATATTCGATACTCATGTCCATACATATATAAGGAGCATGAAATAATTGACAGTCCAGAATATTTTCTTCACCATTTTTTATAACTATACATTATATATTTACTATATAGCAACGTATTTTTATGTATTATCAATCTAACCAAGGAACAACCTCAAAATCAAATAGATCAAGTAGTAAAGTACATATTCAGTTAAGAATGTTTTAATGAAAAGTAAGTCATCATTCTAAGAAGTGTGGTATATTCTATTTTTTATCAACTAACACTATTCATATTATATTGAAACATACCAATTCACATATCTGCAATATAGAATAATTTGCAAACACTTCATAGGTTGATAAGTCAGTATTTTTGATGAAAAAAAGAATTTTATCAAGTATCCTTTGTAGTAAATACTAATATCAGGCACCGAAAATACAAAGTTTCAAAATTTGTAGTGAAAACAACATATATTATATGTTCAAATAATCTTATGTCATTCTACATCCAATGAAATTCAGTTCACAGTAAAGTAAAAGATATCTTCTTATTAAATATATATCCAGAACTATATATAATTCTTTTAACACTATTTCAATGGGGAACTATGGACCTAATGAAATTTTCTATAAATTCAGAGCTAGAGATCCCAAAATTGTAAAGTCAGTACAAAGTAAATCAATTGAAAATGTAGCTTTAGATGGGAAATGAAATATGTCCAAACTCAGTTTCGTAATAAAGTTTCTGTTCCTTCCTTCACCAACGTCCAAAAGATGGATATAAAAACCTATCTTTCATCCAAGCTTTGGATTTACCTGGGAGATTTACCTTTCCTACTTTGTCTCTTTCTGGGGGATCCAACAATGTCGATACTTTAAGTTGCTTCTTCTTTGGCTTTTTCAATGATGAATCTGGTATCGTTGCCATCTGGGACTATTTGCTTAGATTAATGGCCTTGGACTGGACTAAATACTCTGCTGGTCTCCCACACACCATCTCCTTAGACAGTTATCGTCACTTGATGGATACCATTAGACAGTCCTCCATTAATTTCACCCTCTACCGCTGCTGTAGAGATACTGAATTGGGTGAAAAAATGACCGGCATTTTCACCAATTCTTCGAAGGAAAGTAATATATGGAACAATTTTTGTCTTATTTTACTCTGACTTAATCAAGGAAGTGAACTTACAACCTGTTCAAGTCTCCTACCTCGACAATGAATCTGTAACAGTTTCAAGAAAACCTTTTTCCATCAACTATGTCCGTTCGTTCTACAAGGACATAAAAGAAAAATTCGATGAAACTGTAGCTGCTATGATGGAAAACACATATGGCTTACAAGATGTTGCCAGTACTATGAAAATTATTGCTGCTTCTCCTGTTTCTCGTCCTATTGATTCTTCCTCAAACAGTGTTGAATCAATTGTTGAAATTTTCAAGTCAGACTTACCATCTATTCTTCCTTCCCATTTTGTTCCTGATGTCGACAATACCCACATGTTAAAGTTAGTCGACAAACTAAGTGTTTTTACAGCTTGGATGATCTATTTTTCAGCCGGTGGACCTTATCGTTTTCAAGAAATCACTATGCTTAGAGTGGCTGGTACTGGTAGAAATGTGTATTATAATGCTGTCAAGCATTGCATGGAATTAGATACCACCTACTCTAAGAGCAGAAACCTGAACTATATTATTAAGAGATGCGACCAGTTAACTTCGAAGTATATTTTGTATTATATTTTGGTGGTGAAAACAATCCAAATTAAAATATTTGATGTTACTGAACGGTTTGTAGGACATGGTTTTGTTAACTCTTTTTCAAGCTCTGTCAATTTGGGGGCAGAGTTTAACAGGATATCTGGTGAACAGATGACTCCTTCTGAATATTCTAAATTCATCTGTCATTCGTTTTTATTTGTTGACAGCTTTGAAGACCGTACCATGAGTTATGATAAATTTGCCAAATACTATGGTACGATGCCAAGTCGGAGTTTCTAGTGGGGCTCGTCTCAACTTCAGAGAAATGAGACATGGTATCATTGCTCTTCAAAGATTAATAATTAGAAATTCCCAGGACAATTCGTTGTTAGATGTCTTGGAAAGACTTGCAGGTCATAGTGCCTCAACTGGTCGTACTGTTTATGCCGTAGATGATAGTGATCGTTGTCTCTCTTCCATTGACAATGAGAAATATCTTTTAGTCTCTGAAGAATGGCAAAAGGCTATTGGGTTTATTTATATAGGCCAACTTGATGTCCCTGATTTACAACCTACCCAAACAGACTTGGTGGACGGTAGGACTTTTGACATCCAGTGCAGGCCATATGATTTATTTAAGGCTGGTACTCTTATTTACGGCGAACACTTCTCTTTCAGGGGATCACAAAGACAGATCTGCTCTGAAATTGTTTGGTCTTCTGCAGCAATATTCCCCATTCACGCTTTACCTGGATATGGTAAAACTTGCCTTTTCCAAATACCATTGGTAACAATTAAACAATGTGCTGAAACGAAATTTGTATCTTTTGTGTTTGTCCCATACGTAGTGCTGTTGTCTAATTGTGTTTTAAGACTGCGTAGTGGGAATATTTTAACTGTGGGTATGGTAAAGGATCTTATCCAATCGTCCAGTATTCCAGCCAGTTATGACTTATGTGATGTTTATGTTGGTACATTCAATGATATGGCCAACAAAAAGTTCCATGATATTTTCAATAACTGGCACTCTCATGGTGGAAATTCGAAGATAGGTTTGGTGGTCATTGATGAATTTCACACCATTGATGATGACTGGGATTATCGTGAGGATACGTTTGTCCATATTGGAAACTTGAACTTCAATATGGCCATGAAATTGGTGTTGCTATCCGGTACTATGGGTGAAGAAGGTTTTTCCAAATGTTTTGAAAAGATAGGTATGGAGGTGTCTTTGTCAAAAAATATTTTAGAAAGTGGAAAAACCTTTGTTTATGATTTAGTCAGACGATATTCCTTTAAAAAAATTGTCAAACATTCTGAGCTATTCAGACAACCAGGTGAGTGTTTCAATAGAGCCCAGGCTATTATAGACGCCTTTTTAAAGGTAAATTCAACGTCTAAGGCAATAGTTATATTTGGTGAGGTTGATGATGCCACTGACTTTGCTGAGCTTTATTCTCATTCTTTGTTGGTTCACGGTGTTCTAGATTCTACTGAAAAAATTAGTGCTCTGAAGTCGTTTGTAAACGACCCTAGAAAGCGTCTATTTATTGGCACTTGCCTTGTTGGTGAGGGAATTGATATTAGTTCTGTTAATCTGGTGTTGCTTGTGAATTACTATCCTCCAATTTCCAAATATATCCAAGCAGCTGGAAGAATCAGAACTGACGGTATTTGTTGGTCTCTATGGTGTTCCCAACCCTCTAATGTCGATAAAAATATTATGAACGGTTGTATTACAGAAAAGATTAGTGGTTTCTACAATATACCTGTTGAAGGTCATTGTGGATGTTGTGGTGACTGGGATTCAGTTTCTCACAAATCCAGATTTTTTTTTGCAACTCTCAAAAGATTTTTATGTACAAAGACACGTGAATCATCTAAAGACAACCACTTAAGTATTTAACAGAAATATTAATTATAGTTGTGAAACACACTTAGGGTTAATCACAGAGTTCCAACTACAACAATTAAGTAAATGGCTTTGTCAAAAAATGTTGTTACATTTTTAATCTGTAATGATAGCAAACCATCCCAGAGAAGAAATTTCGAAAAAAATCAACAAAAGTTTGAACTCTGATGCAAACTATGCATAATTTCTAAAGAGAAGGTCAACCCACTTGTACTGTTGATGAAAGCTTCATAAAACAGAATAAACAAATGAATAGATATTCCATTTTATATATTCCTTTATCTAGTAACATCATCATTGTAACTTGTATTTGATTGGAAAATTCTAATAATAGAAATTAGTTAACCTGGCACTAATTGAAGATAATGTACATGACTGATCAACTCATATATATTTCTTATAAAAGGAAAGTAAATGAGTGGTACCATATTATTGTGCACCATTATATGTATAAAATATATAGTAAAATATCATATATATAACCCATATGTAATTTCTAGCAAAAATAGTATGGTTTATAGCATTAATACACTATATAGTATTAATCTTCATTTGGAGAGAGAAAAGAAGAACCTGGCGAAAAAAACCGTTGATCATTTGCTAAAACTTCTCTTTTCATTAAAATGAAATATAACATCTTGTTTTACTGTACCAAGTATCATATAATGTCCTGAAAGATTATTTTTTCTCATATTAAACTAAAGTTCTTGGATGTAGTAAATTACATAGTACTATATAAAGTCAAAAAGGATCAAGTTATAATGTCTATAATAATGTTTAAAACAAATACCGGTCTACTTCCCCTATATATATAATTATCCAGATAAAATAATTCCCACTGATTCAATGCAGGTTAATAAGAAACCAACTTTCTGTTATGTGTCACATACTTGAACTATTTCCTCTTTTAATTGCAATCTTTTTTTCTTCATAGACAAAACTGAAAAGTCACTTGATAGTTATACAAAAACAAATGCCTTTAGTCTAATGAATAAATAAAGACTGTGCTGAAAGGGATGAAGTTATTTTATAAGTCTAATTGAAAATATCTGCCATTAGATTTTGCAACTGACAGTTATTAGTTTCGACCCATGAAAACTTCTTCTGTATGTGAACATTACTTACATCACTGATTTCTTATGCAACAAGCTTCAACTATCACCGATTTGTACCATTAATGTTCAACTTTTATCTTAAATGTGTGTAAAAAAATAAATATATCCATCTTTAATAGTTAAATGACGATCCATTATGAACGTCGTTACCCATATTAAAATTTGTTAATGGTAGGTATTTTGAGTGTAAGTTTGAAATATCAACATAATCTGGATTTAAATCGGAAAGTTTAGTAACACCGAGTAACTTCATTGAAAGTGTTAATTCATTAACTAATAGTTCAATGGCCTTCTTAACACCTTTAGCACCATAAAGAGAATTGGCATATAGGAAAGGAGATGCAATACCACAACCTTTAGCACCAAGACATAATGCCTTTATTATGTCTGTTCCACGACGGATACCACCATCGATTAAGATATCAAAGTTCTTATCTAGCCCACGTTCTCTCAAAATTGGCATAACTTCGACTAAAGTTTCAATTGGTGGTCTTGAGAAATCCAATTCTCTACCACCGTGATTCGACAATACTACACCTCTACAACCTAGTTCCGCAGCCTTAATGATATCATCTACTCTTTGGACACCTTTTAAAACAATTGGCATGTTAGTCAATGATTTGAAGATTTTAATATCCTCCCAAGTTAAATCAGTGGCAATTAATTTTGATAAACTTTTTGATGTACCATTCGTTTCTGTTATGTTTTGCTTCTTCTTTTGTGCAACATCTGGGCCATTCTTATTTGTGACAGAGAACTTAAATCTGAAGTCCCTTTCTCTATTCCCACCTTGTGGTGCATCTACTGTAACGAATAAGGCTTTCATTCCCAAATTCTCAGCTTTGGTAATTAGTTCATGTGTCAATTTCCTGTCTGAGTTAACATATAACTGAAACCACTGAACTTGCTCTTCTGAGTTACGAGCAGCAGCAATATCTTCAAGTGGGAAAGAAGAAAAAGTGGAAATCATTTGTGGTACATTTAATTCACTACACCCTTCAGCAATGGACAACTCACCACCTGTTGGGTTACCAAGACCACAAAGCGCAGTTGCACTAATATAGAATGGAACATTTAATTGAGAGTTTAAGATCTCTGTCTTGATATCAATATTTGTGACATCGACAAGAACTCTTGGTTTGAAAAAGATTCTACTGAAAGAATAATGGTTTTCTCTGTATGAAACCTCATCATCTGCAGCAGATGAGTAGTAGGCATATACATGATTTGGCAGGACCTTAGAAGCGATGGATTCAAAATCGTAAAGATTAAAAATAGAGTCTAACGGAGGCAAAGAGTCTTGGTCCAAGGTCATAATGGTTTTGTGTGTATCTGTTTGCTACCTGTTCGCTGATCCTGCAATCATCAGCTTCATATTACTAAGTTTGTTAGCAGCATATCCCACAATTCATATACATATATATATATATATATATATATATATGTACATACTAAAGTAAGGTCAACAGAGATAGCAGTTACATTAGTACTAATTTAAATAATTACTCATAATCTCCCGTACCACAGTTCCATATTCTCTGTATATATTGCCTCGACCATTGTCATAACCCCTCTTCTTTTACCATTTTTTTTTGCATTTTTTATTGTGTTTCTTTTTTTACATTAGATGCATGGCAGTAAACTTGCTCATGCAGGAAATATCCAGTGGAAAATGTCTTTTCGTTTCTTTTTTTTCTATTTTTTTTTCTTTTTTCTTTTCTTTTTTGATCTGGTTATCACAGTCCTCGAGAGAAAGAGAGGGGGGAAAGGAAAAATATGAAAAAAAAAATAAAAACTGTGGGAAGTGAAAAATTTTCCCGTCGAGAACAGAAAGCCATTAACCGGAGGAATCTCGAAGTAAATGAGTCAAGAGTCTTCGCCCTTTAAGTCCGATTATTGGTTCGATGAGTTGGTTGAGAGACAACTGTGTAAGAGAAACCGGGGAAGCTATATTTGAGTCAATTAAAAACTGTGGTTGTATGGCTGTCCCTGAATGTAATTGTGGGGATTGGAAAAGATGCTGCTACAGCAGAACAACAGCCACATTGATATTCTTCTAAAGTGCAGTTGCCCATGTCTTTGTGGTGAGGGAACTGCAATGAGGTTCAAAACTTAATATTAACTATATATATACTGATGGAAAAGCATTTAAACTTTTTCAGTTCTTACTCGTGCTACAGTTTGTAACAAACTCACTCTGTCTCTATTGCTAATACTTTCTATTACAAGAAAAGACCATCATCGATACATACAACCTCACAAAATCAAAATATAATTAGTATTAATGTCCTTCGTTAAAGAAATTATTGTCGATCCCTACAGACGGTTAAAATGGGGTTTTATTCCTGTTAAGAGAAATGTAGAAGATACCACTGAATTCAGCTCGAATTCTATCAAGGATGATAGCACATCAACTACGTCTTTACCTTCAGGAAAGATCAATAACCAAAAGATAACTAGTGTTGAAGTAGTGGAAGATATCGAGTATGAATATAGAGATGAAGCCAATAGAAAATGGTGGAATTTTTTCAATGAACAAGAGTATAGAATCAACAAGAAGCAAAATGCTACAAACAAATGGTACCAATGGTTTGCTAAGGATACCTCATACGCTGAAAAGAAACTGCTAATTAAGCTAGATATTCTTCTGGCCTTCTATTCCTGTATTGCCTATTGGGTCAAGTATCTAGACACAGTTAATTTAAATAACGCATATGTCTCTGGTATGAAAGAAGAATTAAATTTCAAGGGCAACGATCTGGTTCACACCCAGATCATGTATACTATTGGAAACATTGTGTTTCAAATACCGTTCCTTTTCTGCTTACATAGAATCCCATTAAACTTCGTTTTACCCTTTTTGGACATATCTTGGTCTCTTTTAACCGTTGGTGCTGCTTATGTTAATTCTGTGTCCCATTTGAAAGCAATTAGATTCTTTATAGGTGCCTTTGAAGCACCAAGTTATTTGGCTTACCAATACCTGTTTGGTTCTTTTTATAAACATGATGAAATGGTTCGCCGTTCCGCCTTTTATTATCTTGGCCAATATATTGGTATTCTTTCAGCAGGTGGTATTCAATCGGCAGTTTACGAAAGTCTTAATGGTCGTAATGGATTGTCTGGCTGGAGATGGAATTTTATCATTGATGCCATCATATCTATCGTTGTCGGTATTATTGGGTTTTATTCTTTACCAGGTGATCCACAGAACTGCTATTCCATTTTTTTGACTGATGATGAAATTAGATTGGCTAGAAAAAGAGTTAAAGATAATCAAACAGCAAATACCGATTTATCTGAAAAATTTTTTGACCTCAAGATTTGGAAATCAATAATATTTGATTGGAAAATTTATGTTCTAACGTTATGGAATGTCTTTTGTTGGAATAATAATAACGGTTCTTCTGGTGCTTATCTATTATGGTTAAAATCATTGAAAAGGTACTCTATTCCTAAAATAAATAAACTTTCCATGATTACCCCTGGTATTGGTATGATATATTTGATGGGAACAAGTTTTGTGGCAGATAAATTTCATTCACGTTGGCTAGCAATTATTATCACACAGATATTCAATTTTACTGGTAATGTTATCCTTGCTGTTTGGGATGTCAAAGAAGGTGCCAAATGGTTTGCATTTATGTTACAATATTTTGGTTGGGCCATGGCTCCTGTATTATATTCTTGGCAAAATGATATTTGTCGTAAAGATGTCCATTCAAGAGCAGTTATTTTAGTGGTAATGAATATGTTAGCACAGACATCAACTGCATGGATTAATGTTTTAGTATGGAAGACTTCAGAAGCTCCAAGATTTCCCAAGGGTTTCATTTGGGTTGCTGTTGCCTCTTTCTGTTTGTCTATTTGGACTTTTGTAGTATTATATTTTTATAAACGTGATGAGAAAAGAAACGCAAAGGAGAATGGTATTATTATTTATAATTCAGCTAAAGGTGAAACTCCAGAGCAATTTAAAGTCCAAGAATCCTGATATAGCTTATTCTGTTGAGATGAGATTCTTTTGATAAACATAACTGAAACTATCTTATGTCATAGTTAACCATTGCTTCCTTTTTATTTTCATTATTCAATATATATAGACATTCTTTTTAAATCTAATAAAATAAAATATTAATATATTAATTTTATTTACCAGCAATAGACATGGTCAAGAGTTTGGGAGGAAATGTTTTTGATAAAACAGATAATTTTATCAATATATAGAAATTAACTATAAAATAGTGTGTATTATATCTCAATGAAAGCCGTAGTATTATATAATCTTTGACTGTATGTATAGATAGTCTGACATTCCCCTATGTTTTTTAAATTTTTCCCCCACTTTTCTTAGTTGAATTTGTCATTCGACAGAAGAATATGATGTATAATGAGAAAACATGCATAAAACTGCAAAGAAATGAGTTAATAATCAAAAAGATAAGACCCATATTAACTTTTAAAGTCATAGATTAAACAAAGTAAAAGTATTCTTATATATATAGAAATAATGTACACATATTATTAATAATTATGTGAAATTAGATAAATCTTAGTTATGTGAATATATAAACCTTGATACGATATGTCACTAGCAAGCTCTAATGCTATTATACAGTTTTTACAAACAATTATTGATATACTTAGGATCAGATAATTTGTAGGTGATTCAGTGATTTTTTTTTCTTAGTATAAAACTTTTAATAATATTTAAAACATTGTAAATTGTTCTTATATTCACCTATCAGTAACTTAAGAATAATTGAAATTATTTTAATAATTGTAATATATTTGTGGAAGTCTTTTTATCAACTAGATATTTTACTACGGAAAGGATGTTATATGTAGTATATAAACGTACTAACTGGAAAATTGAAATAGAAGTGTTTTCAAAAGAAGGTAACGTAAGAAGTATATGTTATTTATTTATACACACACACCATATATATATATTAGTTAAAAAAGAAAAGGAATGAAGGCAACTATAATTAGTAAGTCTAACTGTTAAAAATTATTAAGGAATATCAATTGTCAGATGCAATGTCATTATTTGATACCACATTTGGCTTCACAATAAATCACAATATTAGATTACAAAATAAATGAACCATATGTTGGATAACATTAACAAAATAATGTATTATATTTTTCGTGGCATAATTAATAAATGTTCAACGAGATATGACACGAAGAAGTTTGTGTCCACGAAAATAGAACTGAGACTGAAAAATAAGAAAGGATAAACTCATGAAGAAAAAGAGTAATATAAAAACTCAATATTTTCAACTTTTAGATTTATTAATATTTTTATATACTGTATTTTATTTATTTTATATATTTATCTTTCTTTTGTACAAGACGAGAGAAAGTAGGGATTTACATAGTAATCTATACTGTTATTATATTTTACTTCAGACATACTCCTAACATTGTACAATTTAGAAAATTAGTTATAAAATGAGTAACCATAACATTCAATCCAATAACGAATCTACTGCTAAACATATTGAGAACATGGCAATTCATATTCCTATCTCTACGCTTGCAATATCCTGATAAATGATTGCTTCACTTTTTTCGATATCATTCAGTGCTGCGCATTACTTCCAATCGGAATATATGCATCTTGAACAGCATCTTCTAATGCAGAATCGAAACTATTACCCTCATAATTAGAATACTCTTAAGAAAAATCATGCTTTACACTATCACAAGCATATGATTCCCAATCCACTGAAAACTCTTGAAATTTTACCAAACTACTATTCCTAAATGACCCACAATGTTAAGCAACCAAAAAATACGTTTTCCTAAATCCACAGTTGACAAAAGTTGTGAGACTGGTACATGATCATGTAGAGTAGTATACAAACTGAAAATAATTATGATTTACAGCGACTTCCTATTCTTACAAAGAATTAATCTGAGCAATCTCTCCAGCAAGTCCAAAAATAATTAACCCTCCTATAGAAGATACAACTTGTGTTGTCCTTGTAAGTTAATGCGACCAGGCAGTAATATTATGATCGAAAATAGAATCTTACATGGCAGCAGTACTCTGTTGTTTATGCATTTCAAAGCCTTCAGTTTTCCAAACAATAGCAGCAGCAATTGCAACATCAGCAGCAGCCAAGATAGCACCTGCAACAGTAACACAAACAGGATCTGGAAAAGCCAAACATATAGCTGTCATACAGGATGGAATAGTTACCTTCCCTGCCGCCAACACTAAACCTGCTAGTGTAGACCCTGCAAGAAAGGTCCAACGTGCTCCCTTAAAAAGAACAGAATAGACTTTTGCAAATATGACTGTAATTCCCATAATTCCCACAGTTCCAATAGTTCCAAGAATGGCTTGCTTTTTCCATGATTCACCACTATATATGTGAGCAACAGATATGGAACATAACCACAATGCTGACAGTATAGATCCTGCTATGAAAATAACTCTAAGAACGAGGGTGGTCCAAAAATGTAGTATAGATTCTTCTTTAACAGGCGCCATGATTAACCTTACTTCGAGAGTTGTCGAGAACTCTGATGGTGTGATAGTATCTGTGTCAATGGATAGCGACAACTGTTCAAAACAAAGATCTGTTGTAACAGAACTCTGATAGTCAAAGTTTCAAAAAGTGATAAGTTCCATTATTTTGAACTGTTGGAGACAAAACCACAACACAATTCCCCGGAAAGTCATCATAACTGCTGGAATTATGAATATTTCCTAAATCATCTGGATACTGAAAGTCATCATGTACGAAGTATTTGACTACCACGCAAATAAAGTAAAAAATCATTAAAGAAAAATTTATATTGGAATAGAAATTAAAACAATTCATTTATAGAAAGTAATACTTAGATTCTTGTATGTTATATATTTGTATAAAGACTAGAAATAGTCAAGGAGAATTTAATATATATCATTAATTAATAAGAATAAAAAGCAGAGGAATATAAATTCAACATGTCCAATATCACAAAGGAGTTTAACAATCTTTCTATAAATGAGCAATAACTTGTTTGAAACACCCTCGGGAAATGTCATTCCTATAACTTTTTGTTCGAGTGCTAAACTTAAAGTTACTAGAAATCAATGGTTTTCTTCCGAGAACTGGAATCTTGCTTCAACGATCCTGCATCGTTTTAGAAAGTGTTTGACCGGAACAATTTGTTTATGCACAATTTAAAATTATATTGATTTAAGATCAGCATTAATTTCCCCATTAGGAAGTAATAGATAATATGAATCACCTGTTTGGCGTTCACTTGAGGAGTATGAAAAAAACGACGCTTTTTTGAGTCTGAAATTAACAACCTACTACTTTCATTCATCCAAAAATGGGAAATTACTGATTAGAGGAATCCACAACACACACACACACACAGAGAGAGAGAGAGAGAGACAATTGGTTCGAAAGTCTTCTAAACACAGATGACAATACATATAAAGCCTATTTTTTTATAGTGCAGATATCTATTGTGCAGACACATGCAATAAAGAAGAGCGAAGAGGAGTTCTATTGTCCAGCTCAATTATTAAGTGAGTAAGGAAATTCTTCAAAACAAACAAAAAAACAAAAACAAAAAGAAAAATACTACCGCAACCGTAAAAGGAAAAAAGAATTAAAGGAAAATGTTGGAATAATCCTTCAAACAGATATTGCTGCCAATTGCATTTATGAAGTTAACCGGAATTTTGCTGTACTAAATGATACTAAACTGTGTGTGTGTATGCATTGGTTGCTGTTCCACATATGGAGTCTCCAGTCGCCACGCCCGCATCAACTGGAGCTTACGTGAGCACTAAAAAAAAAAAAGAACTTGTACTTAAAAAAAAAAAGGATTCTGAGAACGCAGCAAAGAATGTCTAGACTCCTTCCCCCTAAGTTCTTTAAAACAGGATTTTCCTCCAATTCAACGATTGGTTTCTCTCCAGAACAATAGAAATATATATTTCATGCAAACAGGAACGATTTTACGTTAAAGACTTACTCCGGTAGTAAACGGTGGGTGTTACCCTCTCTCTCTCTCCTTTTTTTCCATTTCTGTTTTTTTTTTTTTTTGGAAAGGGGGGAGGCTGTCCTCTTTCCAGTCGGTCTAGAAAAGAAACAAAAGGGATTCTAAAACAAAAAGTTCCAGAGCAAGATTATAATAGAGCGAATAATAGCTTCGAGGATTTCCTTGGGTATGGAAACAATAAACAAAAGACCTTTGTCCTAAACATTTTGATCTCTATTCACAATACGAGATCAAGTTTCGGAAATAGAAATAGATTACTTCAGATCTTTTGTTACACAAAGAAAATACGCTTGCGAATGTTTGGTACTTTTTATTTTTTAAAAGACAAAATTGAAGATCATCTATTTTAGGAATTTTGTTAGATAACACAGTACATACTTTGATTATTATTATCATTTTTTATTTGTTCTACATTAACACAATGATTTAAGATCTTTAGGTCGTATTGTTTTTTTTTTTTATTATTACTACCAAATTAATAATTTAATATTATCTCACTGATTCAACTCATATCTGTAAAAGGTTTTTTTTTCTAACCCCCTCTTCTTCCCTTCTCCTGGCTTTAAATCTTACTAATTTCCCATATCCTTGAAGGAAATGTCTTCATTCTAGAGTATATATAAATATTTGAAATGAAGGTTACTCCTGGAAGCAATGTCATAACTTCAAAAGAATTTGTCTACCTGGACAGTCCTATCCAATTTCCCTTTTTCCATTCACGGTTACTTTATGCATATACACCTTTACTTTTAAGCATAACTAATCAAGCAAAATCGAACATTTAAAAAATAAAACGAATTTTATAGCAAATTTAACAAATAAACTGGGAAAATATCCACAAAAAAAATCACTAAAAATTTAGTACATAAACGTTTTTATTAACATACTATTTACAGTATTGTGGACCCTATTGGGTCTTTTTGTTACAAAAACTTCTTATGCGTTGCAAATCAGTTCTGATACTACTATAACTGATACAGCAACGTTTTCTGATGGTATCACGGTGGCATCAGGTGTTACCGTTACTATTGCATCTGCTTCCTCTTATTCCTTCGGTGGTCTAGTTGATGTCAAAGGTACTTTGAACATCGTCGGTGATTCGACAAATGGTTTAACAGGCTTGGGTTTTGCTAGTACTGTCACTATTGAAAGTACTGGTAATTTAAACATCGAAAATATTAAACCCACTGGTGACGCTGCCAGTTATGTGATTGCCCCACAAAACTTAAACAACGCCGGTACATTGACTCTATCTTTGTTGCCTAACCTGCCATCCGTTGACGGTTCATTCGGTTACAATTTCACTTTGGCGTCAACTGGTTCTTTTGTAAACACTGGTACAATCGACTATGATTCTGCCCACAAAGGTGGGTCATCTACTGGGTTTATCTACTTGGGCGCTATGACTAATAATGGTGTAATTACAACAGTAGGTTTCTCTGCTGTTTTAAGTTCAGGAAGTTATAATTATCCAGAGAGAAATTTATTTAAGGGGTATGTTATTAATAATCCAGTAGGTGGTACAGGTTCTATTGAAGGTAGTGATCGTGCTGTCTATGTTTTAGATACCAACAGTATTCCAAACCAAACTTATAAAGTAACCAATGCAGTTTATATTATTAATCCCGAAAATTTCCAAACTACAAAAAATTTTGACAATTATGTAGGGAGTATGTTTATTCTTTTGAATGTCAATTATAATGATTGGGTTAGCAATAACTATGGAAGTGATTCATCTGATTGGGGCATTTCTTTTGGTGCGTTTGATCATATTTATTACCTTGACAAACAATGCCCTGGGTACAAGAATACCTATAGATCATCATTAATTACACGTCCATTTCTTAAATATCAAATAGGGGGGTTCTGCTATATGTTATTCAATTTGACACGGCATCTGAAGGGATCGTCTTGTTCCAGCCTACTTCCACAACAACCACCGTTACTGTACAAAGTGCAACAAGGGTCCAAATTGTATCAACAGAAGTGACATCAACAACCAATTCTTATGGTTGCACAGTTCCTAACACTGTATATTTTGTAGGCGTCCCTCCTCTTTCTACATTCTATAACAACAACAGCTTCTGTCACAGCTCCTGTCACATCTACTTATACTACTCTGATAGTACAGAATGGTTATGCTACTAGTAGAGTTGTTGTTGTTGTGATGACTCCACCTCCATCTACAATTTCTACTACTACCACAGGTTCCGTTGATGCTTTAACTACTACAACGTATACCACCACTACCACCGATGCTAATGGCTCCTCTTCTCCAGAGGTGGTTGTGGTTGTCATTACCCCATCTCCATCTACGGTCTCTACCACCACTACTGGCACTGTCACAGTCCCAACCACTTCCACCTACACCACTACCGTTACAGACAGTACTGGCTCCTCCTCTCCAGAAGTAGTTGTGGTTGTCATTACCCCATCCCTATCTACTTCTGCCTCTGCATCTTCACCAGTTTCTACCATCCACACCACATTAGCAGGTTCCGTCACTGCCCCAACTACATCTACCTACACAACTACAGTCACAGGCTCCGATGGGTCTGTCACTGAACAGACTGTGATTGCTGTTATAACTCCACGTTCTTCAGCATCTGCCTCTGCATCTGAATCCCCATCAGTTTCTGTCTCTGCATCTTCACCAGTCTCCGCTATCCACACCACATTAGCAGGCTCTGTCACTGCCCCAACTACATCCACCTACACAACTACAATCACAGGCTCCGATGGATCTGCCACTGAACAGACTGTGATTGCTGTTATTACTCCACCTCCATCTACAATATATACTACTGTAGGATGCACAGCATCAACCCCTTCTACATCTACTTATACAACAACAGTTGTCGGTACAGATGGTGCTGCAATTCAACAAATTGTAGTTGCTATATTGACTCCACAAGCAAAATCATCCGGAACGTCAGCAACCTCTGGTATGTCTAGTGCAATATACAGAAACTCTACTATTGTAGGAGGGTCCTCTTCAACAATGATGGTACATAGCTCTGTCACTGGCAGTTCACCGATTTCTCCAACTGACACAATTTCTCAAAGTAACTCTTTGCTTTCAAAGAGTAGAGATTCAAAGTCTATTATAGTTGCAAGCAACACTATAATTACATCTAGTAAAGTAGCATCTAGCGTGGTAGACACTAATTTACCTTCCGTAACCATGGGTTCCTTCGGTGAAACTGTATCTAAAGGTTTTGAGCAAGCTTCTACTGCGGATAGAACTATGCCTACTAAGTCAAGTGATAAGGCTCAAAACAGCGCATCTGACAATTTAGCTAGTGCTAATGACTCTGGAGTCATGGCTTCAAAATCACAACTAACCTCATCTGTATCGCTAATGTCACAATCGATTCCTATTTCTTCCGAATCGGTCCACAATTCAGTCCATAATCAAATTACTACTTTGCTTGAGTCATATGAAGGTAGGGGTAGTACGCTGAACTTCAAATGGAGTTTACTTCATCTAATAACCGCCTTACTTTTCATGATTATTTAACTATAATTTTACATTGTATCCCTGATCAAATAATATACTAATCCTTACTAATATTCTCAAATGATAATTGAAGGGTGATACATGGTTTTTTTAATAATTTATCAATACTTTCTTTTATATAGGTTAAGTATACCTATTCATTCAATATGTAATATACTCATTTCTATAGTAGTAAAAACTTATTAGAGACAATATAGCGATTCAATAATTTACGATGATGAAATAACATGTTATGTAGAATAAGTATTGCTTGTCAGTCACATGTATATGTCTGGTAATATACAATATAGAATTGACATATATATAAAGTCTCTTAATTTTATAAAGAAGAAAGAAGACAAAAATATTGATAAATATTAGACCTATATAAAGTGCAGATGTTTTATAAAGCATAGAACGTTTTAGAAATAAATGTTGATACTTGGAGACGTTACGAAAACATGAAGAAAAAAACCAAATATATAGAATAGCAAGTAACCAGACAAGATTGCTAACATATTTTTGAAAGAAATTGTATTATGGTACGGTGTTGCAAACTTTACTGTTTCAGGTGGAGATTCAAAATTTACTAATTCAATTAGAGAGAAGTTTGTTAGAAGGTAAGAAATTGTTACCTACATTCCAATATATGCCAATTCACAAAGTCATAAACGTTCTAAAACCCATTTTTTAAACCTAATATAGAATCACTATGTTAAAAGAAATGCTAAGATCTTTTTTTTTGTCTCAATATTATGTTTTTTTAGCGAAGAACATAAGAAGTTTTATGATAAAAATATTTAATCGACATATTAATTCTTGTATGTAAGGTATCTGCGCTGCATATTAGAGGTATAAGAAAGGCATTAACAAAAAAAGAGATAGTACTATAACTAGCCATGTAATCTATGACACCACAAATATGCTACTATAAGGGCCTGTTAATTACCAAATCGTGGATGCTATGTGAATTTTAAAAGCAGAGCTACTATCTCAACAACTATCATGTATCTCTCTAGTAAATCCATACTTAGTTGACATTTTTCAAATTATGAAATATCAAATATTAACAACACATGTTTTTATTTTAAAAAAATATATATACAATGTAGATTTAATCCTCAACAAAAATTCGTTCAGATAATAAATATATGTTAAAAGTTCTAATAGATTTTATGTATGTCGAGATGCTGTAATAATATATTTGCAGTATATTAGTATATATTAACCTTTGACCTTTTTCTACTTATCTACTAAACAATTTACAATTTTTATGGCATGCAATTCTAACTTACAGAATACAGTTGATTAAATACCACGTTGTTCCTTTATAGAAATACTGTTAAACTTCTTAGTCACTTTGGATATTTACCAATTCTTATTATTATACAAAATTTATAGTTATGATATTCCATGTTTTTTTTAACTAAGAAATACAATATAAAATTATAACTAAGCTATAATACTTAGTTACAATTAGCCCTCACTTCCTGTGGAAGATGTTCAAGTGATCGTAGACTTAGAAGATCTTGCACCAATTATATTGCCATTCAACTAGTAAATATAACCGAATTGGGACTTCATATTATACTGATTTGTAAAGACATTATCAGTTATAGCAACCGGACTGTATACCATATTATTGGGTGCTTTCTTCCATACAAGCTGTTTGTATCATGTTGCCCAGGGGAATGGAATCAATTGTTTGGTAAGGATTATTACCTGTTTCGACGGGTATAGGGTATGTCCACCAATTGCTTTGATCGACCAATATATATTCCTTGTTATAGGCTTACTAAAAATTCTTCCTCTCAACATCGTCTTTGTTGTAATATAATGGCTTGTGAGTCATTTGCAAACCTGTGATGATTAGTATTAACGTTGACCTGATTTACAGTACGATCTATATCAGTAATAATCATTAACTACATAAATCTGAGTGGTTTTTCTTTAGTCGACAATGTGTACCTTACTTCGTTCGTTTCTTTTATGTTTCTGACGTTCTTTTTTGGAAGTGTCAGATAATTCTCTACCACCCAAGGTACTGTTTGTTAGCATAAAATTGTTTAGCGTTTATAGGTTGTAGTTTAGAAGTGGATGTAGGTGTAGTCTGTAGTGGATGGAAATGGGTCTTTGGACAAAGATAATTCTGGGGAATCGGGGATGGACGAATTAGATTTAGCTGATGGTTCATCAGGTTGGACTGTAGAGTCATCGATAGGTGTTAGAGGTAGTTGTGACAAATCATTTATATCGATAGGAGTCACTGGTTCCTCCTGTTGTGGTGATGCTGAGTCTGTATGTGAATGTTCTAGTGAGTGATCATTTGCGTGGGAGTTTCCTTGATCTTGACATTTTGGATCAATATTTAAGTCAGCTTCAGCAACATTTTGGACATAAAGATTGTCATTGAGATTAGAATCTTTTTCACAGGATGAAGAAGAAGAAGAAGAATTGATGTTTTGGCTGTTCTGTGGATGAATATTCGTTATTTTCATTTTCAACTTCTCCATTAGCGGAATTTGAATTTTCATGATTGGAAAGAAATGAATAGATAAAGTCGTCAAAAATGAAATCGTTGTAAGTCTTCATCATTGTTTACTTCAGTCTCCCTGTTTGATGGAAACATAGTTAGAGGAAGATACCAGCCTACGTTTGCTAGGGATGTAAATCAAATAGCCGTAGGAATCAATATCGGGTACTAGAGCAAATCCTTTGTCACCTTTTACATGCAATTTGGATAATGGTTTGTTAAGGTTGACAATCATAGGTTGTCCAAATGGAAGGGTAGATTTAGCATCAAGGCCTAACAGACCTACCGTAGAACGAGGTGAAGCTTTTAATGAGTTGTTATATATTGAGTTACGAATTATAGTTGCATATTGGACGGCATAATACCACATGTGCTACGGTAGTTTGGCACTGGTCATTAGGGCACGACAGTCATTTAATAATGTTAAGTTAAATCGTTTAGCTACACCGTGTGCCTGAGAGTCACCGGCATCAATGTACACAGGTTGAATACCGTTCTCTGAAAGAAATGTTTTGACAGCATGGTTTGTGTATTCGGTGCCTCTATCGAATTGAAATTTAAGAATCTTAGTATTGAATTGTCTTTCGGCAGTAGCAACGAAGGATTTAAGAATATGTAGGATTGTGGCGTCGTCCTTTGTCTTTAGGAGATAAGTCTATTTGAATTTGGAGGCTTCATCTCTGAAAGATATAAACCATTCGGGTTTTGTGGCAACAGTAACAGAACCCAATAAGCCAGAGTGCGTGTATTGGAAGGTTTGGAAGATGTGTTGATATTGAAGATGAGAGCTAACTATGTGAGGAAGTTTCCATCTTTTACATTTCATACAGTCTTCACATTGAAAGTTGGAGAGGTTAGACCAGTCGATGTCATTGAGAGTAATATTTTCAAAGGTTTTGTTTTTACTTGAGTTATATATTGTTTTGACATTGACATGACCGAGAATACGTTGAATAAAGTCTAGCGGAAATTTAGATTTCAACGTGTTACCGGTTTTATGATTGTCTGTTGGAGGAAAGAGAATGTGATGATTAGATAACCAATGTAAGCCATTGTGTGGGGTAATGTTAGCAGCAACAGACCCATCAAGGTAGTCAATAGTATGCATTCTTTCGTTTAAAAACAAATTGTAAGAGAGTAAACCAGTGGTCGAAAGAACAGAATAGTCGATGGAAGGTGTGTAAATAGAATCTATGGACAGATACTTACCAATAAATATGGTTAGGATTAATTTACCCTCTTAGTCTTATGGAATGGTGGGCTATTTGAACAAGAAGTAGTATGAAGTGAATTAGGCTTAGAAGAGTGGATATTAGGTAACATATTAGGATGATTGACCAGCGTAACAGTAGCACCAGTATCAATCAACATATAATGATTGGGATAAATTGATTATCATATGCCCTTGGAGATGGATGGACATCCGTAGTGGACTTTATACGAGATTCTATACTATGTAGGGTATCATTGAAAGTGGAAGCAACAGGACTGGTATGAGGTGTAAAAGCATTTACACCAGTGTCGGAGGATCAATTTGCGGCACTGGTTGGACTAGTATGTTCAGGAAGACTGCCACATTAATGAGAATGAGCGGTGTTACTAATATTGTTATCGCTTAACATTCTTAACTTAATATGAACTTGACTATTATGTATATTTTATTTTGAAAATGATCCTCGGTTATATAGAAGTTATATAAAAGTAATAGTGCAAAGTGCTTAATCATATTAGTATTGGCGTTCATTTCTTGTAAGTATAATTTTTGAGAATTTGATCCAAGGTGGATCTATTATACTAAATTCCAGAATTGTCAAAGAGGAAAAAAATAAAAAGAATAATTTTACTAACTGCATCCAATATGTATGATATATAAATAATATTTAATATTACAACTGAATCACATTCTATTTTTTAATATGAATATCAAAGCCAGTCTCATTTGGTAGCTCCAAACCTTCCTTCAATTCTAATGAAGGAATCTCATAATCACCAAAATTTTGTTAACGGTAAGCAATTGGTTCTAATGTGTCAATGTTGTCTAAAGTATGTACGAAGGAATTTAAGGAATCCTTAAATTTCTTTTCACCGGCTTTAACTGCTCCGTAGGTGACATGGGATGCTAGGACCGTGAAACCTGAATAATATAAAATGTTATGAGTAACTGGGAATAGAAGATTATCAATTGGGCCATTGATACCTCTGGGACTAAAAGGACCTTTATGACCACCCACGGTAACGGCCAGCATAGCTTTTTTACCCTCCATTACCCCTTCACCATATCTGTCACCATAATGGGTTGCGTCATATACACCAACGTTATATGCATACCCGCAGGAGTAGACTCTATCAAACCAACCTTTTAAGATTACAGGCATAGAAAACCACCAAAGTGGAAATTGGAAGATCACTAAGTCTGCCCACGATAAATTAGCTTGAGCTTTGTAAACATCTTCTGTCAATTTCCCTTCCGTATTAGCTAAAAAAAAAAAAGACTGAGAAGCTATTTTCAATCTATCGCCTTCTTTAAAAATTTATGGAATCTTTTTCATCCACAACACACTTGAACTGTTCTCTATGTAAGTCTGAAACCCTAACTTCATGCTCCTTCTTCTCCAAATACTCAACCGTGGCTTTCATGAATGAACTATTGAAAGATCTTAATTCTGGATGGGCAAAAACCATAAATACCTTCATTGTATATGTAATAATAATGATATTATTTTTTTATTATTGGAAAATAAAATGATTATATGGAAACCTTAAGAAATTAAACGCACTAATACAATTATCAGTATTGCTGTGTATATTTAACGATGAAACTTTTTTAATAATATTTGTTTTTATACCATCTTAAATTCTGTACAATGTAAAGGAAAACTTTCAAGACATATCTAGATATTTGGAATACTGTATACCATCTATCTGAACACACACACACACACACACACATACATACATATTTGTATTATATGTCTATTAAATAATTAGTGTCATTTTCACTCTCGATTCGAGCGGCGCCACAAATCCGAGGGAAATTTTTGTTGAAATTTGGCACTGCCGTTCTTGCCTCTATTGTTTCTTCGAACGTTTCTTTTTTTTTTTTTTTATCTGCAGGAGATCTGAAAGTTCGGACAAGTAGAGAATTAATCAGATCCGGACAGATGTCGAGATTTTGAAGAAATCTGTTCGATTCTCAAATGGTTGAACGGTTTTGCATCAAAGATACTGAATGGTATTTACAAATGTAAGAGGTCTGTAATCTTACAAAGCAAGAATATAGGACATGTTACATAATATTGACATTATTCCTGGTAGCTTACTAGCTACTCTGCAGACAAAAGAAAAAATAAATAAGGATGCAAAACTGCTCATAAGTAGATCACTAAGACACTATCAATAGTTCCATAGGTTGAAATGGTACAAATACCCTACATCGATTGAAACATTCAAAAGTTTCAATACCTTCTGTGTCCCTATTTATGATCTACATCATAAACCGAAAGAAACAAAAAAACAACAACAACTTATAATTTGAAAATTACCATTCATTTGTATGCTATAAAAACTAAATAAAAACAAGCGAACTGACGAATATGGTGATTCTATTGAACTCAAATCTCGTTCTGTCTTGGAAGTAGTCGATGCTGTAGCAGAAGCTATTGGCCACAAAGAAGTCGGTTCAGGTTCTCTCCATATGCTCTTTTCGGCACAATGTGTGGTCGTGCTGAACCATTAATAGTTGCTCAATATGCCCACATTATTGATGAATTAGAAAAGAGGGCTAGAGATGGCAAGAGATTAGCTTACATTCATTTAGTGGAACCTCGTGTTACAAAGCTATTCTTGGTTGAATGTGAAGGTGAATATGATCAAGGTACTAAAGATTTTGTCTACTCTATCGGGAAAGGCCCAATTATCAAAGCTGGTAACTTGCTCCTATATCCAGAAATCACTAAGAAAATTGTTGCCAACAATAAAACTTTGATTGGTTACGATAGATTCGGGATTGCTAACCCAAATATTGTAGACAGATTAGAAAAGGATTTACCATCAAACAAATACTACAGAAACACTGTATATGCTATGACTGATATGGGTTATCTAGATTATCCAACCTATGAAGAAGCTGTTAAATCAGATTGGAACAAACAAGATTGATATAGAATTTTTTCCTTAGGATACATGATTTTTTGAAGATAATGTTTCCACAGATTGAGTATATACTATTTCTTAAAATGTAAGATGTTGATGGATTTGATACATTGTATAGCAAGACCAGTTGTATGGAAATAGTTAGTAATAGTATAGATATATTTATAATGCTTAAAAGTATAACTTTTTAATGGTAATACTTATCGATTTATACTTGTAATAAACATACTTCTTTTTTTTTAGGATTTCAATGTTTCACTGCAAATCATATATTAAACCAGTTTTAAATAATAAGATAAGTCACTTTAAAATAGTGAAATTATAATGTTAGGTCCCATAATTATACCTGGTAACAGTATAATTGAATTTTGGAGTGCATGAATTTTGGTCTTATTTTGGTTGGTATAATATTTCTACCTGTTTCAGTAAAATACAAGATTTTAATCAGAAGAATCTGAACAACTTTCTGAGTTCGATGGTTTATACTTTAATAAATTTGAGGATATTCAAGAGCAAGAAAATAGAGATAATCAACAACAGGTAGAATTACATGAATATCTTTTGCATTGTGATGAAGATTTACCAGTAACAAGGGTTGCGCAATTTATACAAATAAATCCCAGATCAGTGTAAAACATTTTCTGACTAAACTTTTGTTTATTAATGGAAAGTTCTTATTTAGTTTCTTTTTATTACGTACGTCTCCTGATTTTGGAGTACACAGGATTGAGGTGATGACATTTCAATAGCAGATAAGAAAGTAGACATTTCCACGTTAGATTAAATCTAGTACATATCCTCTAGTTGATATTAAATAAAAGATCAATTTGAATTTATGTATAAACGATATTTATAACTGTGTATTACTGTTTGTATAGATATTTTTTAATAGATCAAGAGATAAAGTAAAGTTTGTATATTTCTTTAAATTTTCGAATTACTTTTCATTTCAAAAGACGTTCGTGCAAAACTACCCAGTTCTATTTTTAGAAATACTGAAGGAACTCCACACAAAAACTTACGTCGACTTTTTTTTTGGTGGTAATTTTTTTTTTCTGAACCCCCTCCCCTGTTTCTCGAGCCCAGCAAAAAAAAAGAAAATAAAAGGAAAGGAAAAACTATAAAAGGCCAAGTGTTTTGAAACTTTCTTAAGTCGTTTCCGTTTTTCTTCCACTGTGTTTCCCTTTCTTCAAAGAGTGCTTTATACCTGACTGTCCTGTTTATTCACTTGGTGTCCTGTTAAAAATAGCCACAGCAACTTAGCAAGAAATTGACTGCATTGCAGTAAAATTAAACTGATATAGTTTCCTTTAGCTTAGTCACTTTTTTCTTTCTATTTTTGTTTTGACTAGGTACATAAACACGTACACACAAACACATATATTATTAATATATAGCTGTGCAATTATTCATTCAGTAATCACACAGTTATTATCTTCTTTCATCTTTTATCTATCTATCTCTTTATATAATTCTTTGTAAAAATTAAGGGGAGGTTTAGAATAATCCTCTAGAAAGTAGCAAGCAAACAAAATAACATGCCAGATACAAGTTATTTAGACAATAATTTTAAAGCCTCTTACTATCACCAGTTCCGCCCTTCTTATCCTGACGCCTTAGTTGACAGGATCCTTTCTTTTCACAATGAGGTATCCACTAACGAATTGGATACATTAGTTGAAGTTGGCTGTGGTACTGGGATTGCTACCAAATTGTTCATGGATCATTTTAAGAAATGTATTGCTACGGATCCATCTTCACGTATGTTAGAATGTGCCAAGAATACATTCCCAAAGGATTCAAATGTCACATTCAAGATTGCAAAGGGGGAGGATTTAGTGGAAGATGGGGAAATTACTTTGAATTCAGTGGATGTGGTCATTGGTGCTCAGAGTATCCACTGGTGTGATTTCGACTAGATTATTTGAACAAATCCATAAAATATTGAAACCCAATGGTACTTTTGCATTTTGGTTCTATACTCAACCTGAATTTGTTGAGTTGGATGGGTTCAATGAAATTTATTACAAGTATGGTTGGTCAGACCAATTCATGGGCAAATATTTAACACCATTCCAGCGTCATTTTTTCACTAAATTTACTGAGAATGATCAATTAATGAATCAATTGAAGAAATTTTTTGACGATATCAAGTTCGAAGTGTCCTGCCATTCCCAAGGTCATTCAAATCCAAATGCTCCATATTATCAAACTACAGAAATGTCTATGTCTGATTTAAGAAAGTTAGTCAAATCATGGAGTCTTTATACTTCTTGGGTTAAAAACCATCCAGATGACACTATGGATATTGCAGACAGATTTGTTAATGAAGTAATTGAAAAGTTTAATATTACAGATGAAAACAAATTATTTAAAGTTCAATGGACTACCTTCTATTATATGTGTCGTAATAAATAAGTGAACTTTGTGTCTATTATATATATATACATATATATATATGTACTTTTCTACTCAATTTATGTAAATATTGGATCTCAATACATGCTTTTAAAACACTATTAATCTTTTACTGAACTTTATATTTATTTAAAACAAAAAGAAACTTTTTTTTTCTGAGTAACCATTCATCACTTGGTCAAATCTCGTTGACTTCAGATCGTTTTTACCCTGATTGATTGTGTCTTTAACTGTTACTAATAACAAGCTTTTTCAAAGATATCTCCACTGAGACAGATTGTGTATTCTAACTTTTTACTATATATGGAAGTCGTTGATTTTACTTCAAATACACTATATTTTTGAGCCAGCGTCGAAAATTTTCCCGACTTTAACATTTTTTTCTTGACACAGCGTAGAAAAAAACAAAAAGTTCGGTTTTTCAGCCCGTGTTTTTCTTGAGCCAGCGTAGAATTTGTTAAGATTTATAAGGTGTGGAGCAATAACCTATAAGTTATAAACGGAACATTATGAACCATATATTTTATAAGTAGTCGCTCATTGTATTAAATAATACAAATACTATATACAAAACTATGTATTATGTATATAAAGTAATAGATAGAAGAAATTAGATATAATTTCTCTATCTCGACTCTTTATATCTTTCTGAAAAATAATTTTCAGAAAACTTTTTCACAAAATTTTCATTGAGTCCGGGTTATATCTTAACAGAATTTTGTTGAGCTCACGTAGAATTTTTTGGGCGGAGCGTAAAATTTTTTGAGTCAACGTAGAATTTTTGACGGAGTGTGGAATTTTTAAGCTAGCATAAACTTTTTTGAGTTCATGTAGAATTTTTTGAAGTAAAATCAAGAAAAAAAAAGATATGAGAAAAAAAGAACACAGTACAATGTACATATA
>JAKZLQ010000148.1:0-22159 GCA_023309525.1 Arxiozyma bovina
AAATTATTATACTTTCTCTCTGAACATATTAAGTGATATTATTATATATATATATATATATTTATTTTTATACTTTATATATAAGAGATTGAAGAATTGTAATAATAAAAATATTACCAATAACTTTAACATTTAATCATGACCACTAACTACAGTAACATTCTAGGTGCTTCTTCTTATGAGTTATTAAGATGCTTTATCCCTTGGTAATTAAATAGGATATTCATGTTTCCTAACAGATATACTAGCAGGTATCTCTAAGATACATACAGTGGTAAATTATAACAAATGATAATATTAGATACTCATTTTCATACATATATAAGAAACATGAAGCAATCGACAATCCAAAATATTTTCATCACTTTTTTTATAGCTAAACATTTTATATTACTCTATAGCAACACATTTCTATGTAGTTTCTTTAAAACGGAAGGACATGTTCAAAATTAAATAAGTAAAGTAGTCAAGTACATATTAAGTTAAGAATGTTTGATAATAATAATATTAATAAAGACACTTATTTTCATCAAACTGCATGTATATTATCATGCTTGTTTAACAAATCTGTTACCTTATCATCAGATCAGCAAAATGACAACAGTGTCAGGTAGCAATTATTGGAATGTGATTAGGTCTGACCAAAATGTTATTACGAGTGGTTAAAAAAATATGCCACTTTATTCCTTTAAGTTATATGTAGATGTAAAATTACAGAGATGAAAGAAGAAAAAAACATTAAGCATATGAACAATCCTGAAAGGCATGCGTTTTCCAATACTTTCTGAATGCAAAGTAAATCATCATCCTAAGGAGTATGGTATATTCCATTTTTTACCAGCTAACACTATTCATATTATATTGAAACATACCAATTCACATATCTGCAATATAGAATAATTTGCAAGCACTCCATAGGTTGATAAGTCAGTATTTTTGATGAAAAAAAGAATTTTATCAAGTATCCTTTGTAGTAAATACTAATATCAGGCACCGAAAATACAAAGTTTCAAAATTTGTAGTGAAAACAACATATATTATATGTTCAAATAATCTTATGTCATTCTACATCCAATGAAATTCAGTTCACAGTAAAGTAAAAGATATCTTCTTATTAAATATATATCCAGAACTATATATAATTCTTTTAACACTATTTCAATGGGGAACTATGAACCTAATGAAATTTTCTATAAATTCAGAGCTAGAGATCCCAAAATTGTAAAGTCAGTACAAAGTAAATCAATTGAAAATGTAGCTTTAGATGGGAAATGAAATATGTCCAAACCCAGTTTTGTAATAAAGTTTCTGTTCTTTCTTTCACCAACGTCCAAAAGATGGATGTAAAAACCTATCTTTCATCCAAGCTTTGGATTTACCTGGGAGATTTACCTTTCCTACTTTGTCTCTTTCTGGGGGATCCAACAATGTCGATACTTTAAGTTGCTTCTTCTTTGGCTTTTTCAATGATGATTCTGGTATCGTTGCCATCTGGGACTATTTGCTAAGATTAATGGCCTTGGACTGGACTAAATACTCTGCTGGTCTCCCACACACCATCTCGTTAGACAACTATCGTCACTTGATGGATACCATTAGACAGTCCTCCATTAATTTCACCCTCTACCGCTGCTGTAGAGATACTGAATTGGGTGAAAAAATGACCGGCATTTTCACCAATTCTTTGAAGGAAAGTAATATATGGAACAATTTTTGTCTTTTTTACTCTGACTTAATCAAGGAAGTGAACTTACAACCTGTTCAAGTCTCCTATCTCGACAATGAATCTGTAACAGTTTCAAGAAAACCTTTTTCCATTAACTATGTCCGTTCGTTCTACAAGAACATAAAAGAAAAATTCGATGAAACTGTAGCTGCTATGATGGAAAACACATATGGCTTACAAAATGTTGCCAGTACTATGAAAATTATTGCTGCTTCTCCTGTTTCTCGTCCTATTGATTCTTCCTCAAACAGTGTTGAATCAATTGTTGAAATTTCCAAGTCAGACTTGCCATCTATTCTTCCTTCCCATTTTGTTCCTGATGTCGACTATACCCATATGTTAAAGTTAGTCGACAAACTAAGTATTTGTACAGCTTGGATGATCTACTTTTCAGCCGGTGGACCTTATCGTTTTCAAGAAATAACTATGCTTAGAGTGGCTGGTACTGGTAGAAATGTGTATTATAATGCTGTCAAGCATTGCAGGGAATTAGGTAGCACCTACTCTAAGAGCAGAAACCTGAACTATATCATTAAGAGATGCGACCAGTTAACTTCTAAGTATATTTTGTATTATATTTTGGTGGTGAAAACAATCCAAATTAAAATATTTGATGTTACTGAACGGTTTGTAGGACATGGTTTTGTTAACTCTTTTTCAAGCTCTGTCAATTTGGGGACAGAGTTTAACAGGATATCTGGTGAACAGATGACTCCTTCTGAATATTCTAAATTCATCTGTCATTCGTTTTTATTTGTTGACAGCTTTGAAGACCGTACCATGAGTTATGATAAATTTGCCAAATACTATGGTACGATGCCAATTGGAGTTTCTAGTGGGGCTCGTCTCAACTTCAGAGAAATGAGACATGGTATCATTGCTCTTCAAAGATTAATAATTAGAAATTCCCAGGACAATTCGTTGTTAGATGTCTTGGAAAGACTTGCAGGTCATAGTGCCTCAACTGGTCGTACTGTTTATGCCGTAGATGATAGTGATCGTTGTCTCTCTTCCATTGACAATGAGAAATATCTTTTAGTCTCTGAAGAATGGCAAAAGGCCATTGGGTTTATTTATATAGGCCAACTTGATGTCCCTGATTTACAACCTACCCAAACAGACTTGGTGGACGGTAGGACTTTTGACATCCAATGCAGGCCATATGATTTATTTAAGGCTGGTGCTCTTATTTACGGCAAACACTTCTCGTTCAGAGGATCACAAAGACAGATCTGCTCTGAAATTGTTTGGTCTTCTGCAGCAATATTCCCCATTCATGCTTTACCAGGATATGGTAAAACTTGCTTTTTCCAAATACCATTGGTAACAATTAAACAATGTACTGAAACGAAATTTGTATCTTTTGTATTTGTCCCATACGTAGTGCTGTTGTCTAATTGTGTTTTAAGACTGCGTAGTGGGAATATTTTAACTGTGGGTATGGTAAAGGATCTTATCCAATCGTCCAGTATTCCAGCCAGTTATGACTTATGTGATGTTTATGTTGGTACATTCAATGATATGGCCAACAAAAAGTTCCATGATATTTTCAATAACTGGCACTCTCATGGTAGAAATTCGAAGATAGGTTTGGTGGTAATTGATGAATTTCACACCATTGAAGATGACTGGAATTATCGCGAGGATACGTTTGTCCATATTGGAAACTTGAACTTCAATATGGCCACGAAATTGGTGTTGCTATCCGGTACTATGGGTGAAGAAGGTTTTTCCAAATGTTTTGAAAAGATAGGTATGGAGGTGTCTTTGTCAAAAAATATTTTAGAAAGTGGAAAAACCTTTGTATATGATTTAGTCGACGATATTCCTTTAAAGAATATTGTCAAACATTCTGAGATATTCAGACAACCAGGTGAGTGTTTCAATAGAGCCCAGGCTATTATAGACGCCTTTTTAAAGGTAAATTCAACGTCTAAGGCAATAGTTATATTTGGTGAGGTTGATGATGCCACTGACTTTGCTGAGCTTTATTCTCATTCTTTGTTGGTTCACGGTGTTCTAGATTCTACTGAAAGAATTAGTGCTCTGAAGTCGTTTGTAAACGACCCTAGAAAGCGTCCATTTATTGGCACTTGCCTTGTTGGTGAGGGAATTGATATTCGTTCTGTTAATCTGGTGTTGCTTGTGAATTACTATCCTCCAATTTCCAAATATATCCAAGCAGCTGGAAGAATCAGAAATATGTCAGTAACCAAACTTTAATACCCGTCATGAACGGTTGTATAACAGCAAAGATTAGTACTTGCTACGATATACCTGTTGAAGACCATTTGTGTTTCAGTTTCTCACAAATCCAGATTTTTTTTTCTTGCAAGATTTTTCACAATTCTCTTTTGTATATACAAAAAGAATCGTGAATTCTCTAACAACAGCTAGGCAAGTATCCAAAAGAACTAATTCTCTTCTATAAAGGCATACCTATTCAGCTCTCCAAAGTACTTGAGCATGATGGATAGATCATTCCCAAAGATTATCTATATAAGTCCCTTTTTGATACCTTACTGATAGAAATGCATATGTATTACATTAATACGTGGGGCGCACGATAGTTGAGTTAATAATGTAATTTTTATGAGACAAAACTGTGATTAGAACAAAAGCTTTGCTCAGTTGATGTTTGCTTTAGAAAGATTATTTGTTAAAAAGTTGTATTCATTACATGTAGATTAAGTTTATATATTGTTTATTCATTGTATTTCTTATTATACAAATTAAATGTAACAGTAAAATAATTGTCAATACAACTTTTTTTAGTACATAATTGTATGTAAAGAGCAATTAACGACCATAGGTGATGTTAGTCATGACAGTAAATACGAGATATTTTAATATCCGTTATGTTGTTAACTATTAAAGAAAATAGTTATTATATAATGAAGAGAAGCAATACTCCTTTTGAAATTTTTGTGTCTTTGAAAATTAATGGAGATCATAGATAGCACTATGAATAAATCCGTTTTAGCAAATGTATTATATACTTATAAACCAAATATATCAATGAGCATAATAAATATACATATAACTATATTTGGTTTACTTTAGAAAAATCTCATAAGAGTTTTATTTCTGTTTACAGTTAATGAGATACCTAGTACTGTTTGATATTAGAATACATTCATCAAAGAAGAGGAGAGAGATAGAATATATTTCAATAAACTAATTAATCAAGAGAAAGAATATACGTAAAAATGTTTGTTGACTGGTAAATATTTTACAATACTATGTTGGATTAGACTTAAAGTATTGAGTAGTACAGTTGTTCTATTAAGTAATTATATTCCATAATAACAAATATATTTAAAATTGAGATTTTAAAATCGTATTTCTAATGGTTAATAAGGTATAATATTTCAAATGTTAGTTATTTCTGCAACAGTGGGTATATTTAAGAAACTAAAATTTACTGTATATTTATGGATATACTGTGTTAATCCTTGGATTAAACATACTACAGTAATAATATATTTGGACAAAGAGAAATATCTTTGTTGATTCCATGTTATAGTTTCTTCCTCTTCTCTTTAACATGTAATAAATATGGTCAATTGCTTTGATCTTTTTATTATTTTACCTTCAAATAAAGAGATGGAAAATAAATTTGGGAAGAATGTCAATTGAAAGAATAGAGTAAGTATCATAAAGTGTGGTGCTGTCGTATGTGTATCTATTATGAAAGGTTATTTATATCATTCTAACAATATATTTAAGTTTGTTTAGTAGATAACAAACATAGTAAATCAATCAATATCATCACTCAAAAAGCTCAAGTGACGCTTTGTTCACAAATTTCATGTGTTCAATACTTTGATTTGTCATAATAGATAATATCCTGGTTACTCTAAAATAACCAATACTATAATGTAATTTTTAATATCTTTGTACTATTTATTATCTATAGGTATGTTAACTTAACCTCATGTACATGGTTTTGGTAAATATAGTGATTAAACAATTATGTTAAGCTCATCACTTTAAAATATTGCTAGATCAGCAATCATTCATACCACAGTATATGGGAAATAAATAATAAAGATAACTGTGCCTATGGTTAATATATTACATATTGTTGGTGCAAATATTCTGATGTGTAGGGTTACTTCATTAGTATGAGATAAAGATATAAATTCAATGAAGCCCATACATTGTTCCTAAAATCTAAATTTAGAGACTTCCTGGGAAAAATCCGTGATCTTTCATGAAGAAAGTGACAAAAGACGTTATTTTTATCTGCTACTATGGGTAAGCACCTGTTCAATAGAATACTTGTTGATAGGAATATCCCTGATATCATCAGAGATAACAGTCTGTTCGTTAATACTGTCACAGAAATACCCAAACCTCCAGTGGAATAAAATGTTATTTTTCTAAAAAGAGAAGAAATTATTCCAGCAGCAACCAATTTGATTATGAACTTTCTAGATTGTTCTTATGAAACAAGAGCAGTTCTCTTCTTCACTGATAAAAAAAAGCTAGATATGGTTTATTCACAGATCAGCTTCCATAATGAGGTAGTTAAGGTGGATGCCGATAGCGAAGAGATTGAAAAACGGAAAACTTTTGCAACTTTCGAAGACGAAAACTCTCACAAAAGAGTTGTGATGGGAAAAAAATTGCTATCAAATGGTTTAGATTGTAAATCAGTGCAGTTTGTATGTCTTGTCGATTGTTACCTTAATTGTGTGGACTATCTTCAGATGGTGAGTAGAATACGTGAGTGGGGTTTGGTTAAAGTCCTGGTTAATGAGTCAAGAAAACCTTATCCCCAAAATACCGAAATTGGAAGGCTGTTCCCAGAACTGGACTGGAAACAGTGTATTTCCAAACAGGTTGCAGAATTCTATGAGGTACCATATAATGAACACAATGGTTGTTGTGGAATAATGAAAGGTGATGCAAGAATCGAAGAAATGAAGTGGATATTAGGGGGAGAAAATGTCGAAAGGGCATTTGAGCATCAAAATGTTGATATTATATCTAATGATAATACAAATAATGATGTGGACTGGTTAAGCGATGATTCACTTTGTGATGAGCTATGTAGTGACAATTTGGGGAACCTGGATCAACGAGAAATGGAGTGGACACCTAACAATACAAGTGGAATTGACAATATTTCCATTATGGAAAACCCTGTAACTAAGGCTGTCAAAAATGTTTTAACAGAAGACAATAGACAAACACTTATAAGGAATTGGAATGATATATTAAAACTTGATTTTAATGTAAAATCATTAAGAGAGTTAACATTATATATCAATCCTAAATATATTGTCATATGGGATGGTACAATATCACCAAGTTTATGTGACGACTGTTTGATGCCATTACACAATGAAGAAAATTGTGGTGCTTTATTACAAACCGTGGGAAAGTTTATTTATGAGTATTTGGCAACTTATAAGATCTTAAAATCGAAAAATAACTTTGAAAGAAAAAAAATGAACTAATAAGGAAGGGTGCCTGTATATTCTTACTAAACTTATTAAATTCTTAGAGAGTACAGGTCTTGCTGTTAAATTAAGCCAAAATATTTCTAAGCAACCAAAGTTTGCAGAAACAGTCAATTATCTCCTGTTTGATCCAGATTTTCATCTTATCATCACAAGGAAAGTAAATATGATACTTCTCAATAACACAATTGATTATTTTCCTCCAAGGATACAACAATATGAAGAAATCCCTGCAAATCATTACCAAATACATCCAGTTGTAATTACAATGATATAGGTTATTTTTGAAAACAAAAAATACAAAAGTATACTAGGTAATATTATTTTGAGTTTTCTCATTGCTTCCCTCTATTTTTCAAATATATGATCTCAATTGTCAACTATAACCATCAAAAAGTGCCCTTATTTGCCGTGATTATTGGAATTCTTCTAAGTGATATTTCAGCTCTTCACTGTGAAGAATATCTATGCAAATATAAGAATACCAAATAATTAAATTTATTCAGATATTGATAGTATGAAAATGCTGGATGTTATTTCTTTTGTGTTCCATATGAGTCGTTAAAGATTGCCACACTATCCAAATTAGAGAAGGGGGGGTTAGTTGCCAAAGTTATATTTTTTTTGCCAATGATAATAATGGAACTGTCTCATCTGCAGACGTATTTGTTGGATGCCTTGAAGCATTTAGGGATGGTTTGGTGGGTCAAAAGATAAGAAACTGGGAGACATCAAGCTATTTCAAGTGCAAAGTGAGTTATTTAGTCTTTGATGAAGCACATACTTTATTCTTAGAATCGAGATTTAGAAAGGTTGTGGGTAATATTAGAAATCTCTCCTGGGACAAATGGAAGCTGATTATACTTTTATCTGCAACAATGGGAAAAGACCTGTTTTATAGAATTTTATGTGAAAGACAAATTCCCAAACATATCGAGGACAATTGTAGGTATGTTAACTGCATTAGAAGGGTGCCTGATATGAACGTGGAGTCGAATGTGCAATGGGTAAAGTCAAAAGAACTAATTGAGAAAACAGTCGAGTTAATTCGTAAATTTCTTGCCAATACCACTGATTCGAAAGCTGTTTTCTTTTTCAGTAAAAAAGAAATCTTGCACCAAGTATACAAATCAGTTAATAATAATAGGGAAGTAGGTATGGTGGATGCCGATTGTACAGAGAGTAGCAAGAGAAAAATATTTAATGATTTCGAAAATTTAAATTCAGTTATAAGAATTGTACTGGACACAAAGTTATTTTCTAGCGGCCTAGACTGTAGGTCTGTGCAATTCATATGTTTGGTCGATTGTTTTATTAACTGTATTGATTATTTACAAATGGTCGGTCGTATCAGAGAGTGGGAGGTTATCAGAATTCTTGCAGTAGAAGGAAAAAAAGGAATTCCAAATAACACTGAAATAAGTAGGTTGTTTCCAGCAATGGAGTGGAATAAATGTATTTCGGAACAAATTGCTGGGTTTTATGGGGTTCCAAATGAGGGTCATCGTAACTGTTGTGGTTTTTCCAAGGATGACCCAAGGATCGAGAAATTAAAAGAAAAATTAGCGCAAGATACTGATATAGTGATAAATGATGATGAAACATCTAGTGAAACAGAGGTTGAGTTTGATACAATCGACGAGATATTAGTGGAAAAAATCAAAAGATTGCTAAACAAAGAAGGATCTGACGAGTATTTTAATAATTGGAAAGATGTATTGAAAGAGGATTACTGCACATCAACACAGTATCTTCTATTGAATGTTAATCCAAAACACATTGTTTTGTGGAATGATTATATTTCTCCACATTTGTGTGAAGAATGTTTAATGACGAAGCATGATAATGTTTACTGCAGTCAGATATCCAAAGCAATTGGAAGATTAATATATGAATATCTCGCCATTAAAAAAATAATCAGCAGTGAGAAAAATGTCAGGATATGAATTAATAAAAAGAGGTGCTTGTCTGTTTTTGTTTATGATCCTGCAGAGATCAAGAGACGAAGTGAAAAAAGATGTAGCACAGTTGAATGAGATCGTACTCAAAACGCCAAAACATGCATGTGACGTTGGCAATACATTTGTAGATCCAGAAAATTCATTTAAGGAATATTTTAGAATTATATGTACCAGGAAAATAAATGTTGTTTTACTGGTATTAAAGGGAACTGTTAAATATGCACCATTGTGGTAAGACAATTTGTCAGTTTATTATTCTACGGTATTTAGAGACGCAGAAAATATTAACCAAATTGCCCTATTTGATGACAGTGCCATTTTTGCGCTTTATAAACGACATATTCTGTCTGATATTGATGCATGGTATCAAAATCAAATCAAAGAAAGGAGGGAGGAGTCGATGTTAAATAAACTATTAACTGATTTACAATATATCCCAGTATTAATTACTATGATATGGGCATTGTATGAGAGTGAATTGTATAAAAAGATATTAAGAGATAATATTATAATTGAAAACCATGTTATGCCCAAATCGTTTCCTGTTTTCTTTAAATAAATGATATCGTGGGTCCTCTATCGAGGCAAACGTATTCCTCTTTTTGTTGTATTTTTAGGAACAGTATTCGATAATTTAAGCTGTCTACAGAGGGAGAAACAAAGAGAAAATATAAGAAGTAGAATGGACAGTTTGTAAATAATGATATATGCAGATTTTATATTAATAGTATAGTGATAATAAAAGGTTAATAATTGAAATGCAATAATTGAAATGTTCTAGTGTTCATTGACAATGGGTAAGTAGATGATGTTTATGCTATTACCGTCCTGCAATTGTGTATTTCTACAATTCTTTTTATTCACATGTGGATGAAGAGGAAAGTAGAAGTAGCGTAACGGGAAATTGTAAATCTGAATGAGATTTATAGACGAGATAGTTGGAACATGTGGATATTGTTAATGTAATATATACAGTTTGCTGGGATTATAATTATATTTCACATTATTAATAAAGTCTCTTCTTTGAAAGGAAAAGTTTGTTAGTATATATGAGATGCCTGAGTGCAGAGATATGAGTTTTAAAGAAAAATATTTCTCTTAAAATGAAAAGTATGAAAGTTAAAAAAGAAAGAGAGAAAAGATAAAAGTAAATACTGAGCATTCTATGCGAAAACCATACAAGCAAGAGTTTGTGGTAGTAAAGATATGAAAAATTAGAATATTTTCTAGTTTTTTTCCTCAATACTTGTTCGGAAATCTATTGTGTTCTGCTTGAATCTGTACCGTTTTTTGTAGAGTGCTTCGGAGATTGCCGAAGTTTTTATTTTTCTCGAGAGATTTTGTGGTCAGAAAACTGACTTTGTGGTTATAAAGTTTATATTCTTGGAGCAAGAGGTGTATATATCAGTGGTAACAACAAGTATGATAAAGTATCGAATGACTGTGCAAGAATAAGGAATAAAGATAAGTGCAGTCTACAGACAGACCATAAATATGACAGATGTTAGTTAGCAATATTCTATATTTTATTCTGGATTAACTATCTAAAGTTAACATGAATCCACTGTGTGTTGACGAAAGACTATGTGACACTTGATACAATGAAACAAAAGATTATTTTTTACTCTTATGAAACAGTAACTTTAAGAAAGTGTTTCTTTTGTTATGACTTGGTTATACGATATTATATTATATTTTTTATCTATAATGGTGCATGATAATATGGTTCTGCCTTTCAACTTTTAAAAAATATATGGGTTGATTTGTATTACAGTCTTGTACATCATCCTAAATAGGTCTTCATTTGCTTTATTTCTATAATGTAATGTATTACATTAGTACTTTACCCATTCATGCGTGTTTAGTTATAAGTGGTAATATAAAATCATGTATTATTAAAATATTCCAGTTGAATAAAATTATAATGATGTTACCTGATAAAGAAAAATAAAGTTGAAGATATATTACATTTTTATGAAGTTTAAAAAGAATATTGGTCTATATCAATTTTATTGGATATTAGGTAAATTGTACTACAAGATTTATTGATAATCAAGTTACCTTATTTACACAACTATATGTACTGAAATGATTAAAAGTTGAATTGCTCTTTGATTAGTTAAAATTTATTAAAATAAAGAATGAGAAAGAGTTAAATGTACAGTACATACACAACAGTTTGAGTTAGAATGTTATTTAACATAGTTGTAATTATTAAACGGTATAAAAGTAACAGTCATGGATAAATTGAGTTTAATAGTGTGAGAGTATTTTGGATGATGATGTCTTTCTTAGTTAAAATATGAATAATTAATAATACTGATAACATCAAACATATATTCAAGAAGTAAGAGTGATAGATTTAGAGATTATCATCCTTTTTTATTTCATTGTTATAATAAACAGTTTATATTAATATAATGTAGTATCATCGAATAATTCTGTCAAATTAACACAGTTAATAATCTACTATTAAGATGTTTATTATAGAGATTATAATTGTAGAGATATTATTGGAAGATGTGTAAACATTTCTAATATTGTAGATAGTATAAACATGTTAGTTGTGTTCTGGTTTTATTAATTATCTTCATATTCATAATATTGCAGATTAGAATAGATAGAAAATTAGTCCTAGTATAATAATTAACCAATTATTGCTGATGGTAAAAAATTGTTTATGTTGTTTATTCTGTTTATTTTGTTTACTATCCAGAATGTTTAAGGTTATAATTTATTTCAATATGTATTCTAGTAACAAAGAGTAATAGAATTATTTGTAAAGCTGCATTGTTTTGAGTGGAGACAGCTTGAGATAATTCTGGATGTTGCATATTATTGGTATTGTCTGTCATAACGAACAGTTCTAAATATGATAATAGAGATTGATCGGACAGGTTAGTTTTCTTATACTTGAATACAAAGTAATATATAGAAATACATAAATATAATATACAGATGTAGTTTACAATGTTGAGAAACAAATACTTCAAAAATCTTTCTTTTATATGAATAAAATTTTTCTTTTAGAAAATTATGATTTTCACGTCAAGAATGATCATCGAGTCTGGGTAACTCGCAACATTATTAGTTGATTAGGATACGAATAGAGTGGATAATGATTATTTCTAATCCATAAGACATTCATGTAATGATAAATATTAATATTTAAAGATTAAATAGTTATTCCTGTTAACATGTAATAGTTGGTATGTTCATACAATTACCATTCCATATATGTAAGATAATATACAGTCATTTCTTTTGCATTAAAGATATTGATGAGTATTCTTAAATAATCATATTTATAAAGTAGTTATATCACAATAATGTATTACATTGATAAATATCTTTCCTAATTATAGTATATGTATGAAGTAGATTGTCTATGGTACCTTAGTTGGTTGTACCGATTATAATTAATTATACTACGGTATAATCATGTCATGTCAAATAATGACTTGTGAATGTTTAAAGTCATGTCTTATGAAAGTGAGTAGAACATAATTGATTATTTAGAACAAGATGTGTTTATGTTGTTTATATATCTGTTAGTGTGGTTGATTTTTTTAGATTATTTTTCAGATTAAAAAAAAAAGTGATCTTGGATGAGATGATGTAAAGTGATATCAGGAGTAATTATTTAAGAGTTGTATAGTATAATAGTTATAAAAACAGTGTATGTGATATCAATTATAAGAAGATATATATTGTGATAAATGCGGATGAAGTCAAGAGTAGACAAGCCATATGTGATGTTCATTGAATGTGAATAGATGTTGTATTAATGATAAATCATAGTTAACAGTGATATCATATAGTTATTAATATTACAGTGAAGTAAATATTTTAAGAGTAAAAAATAGGTAAAGTTAGTTGTTAACATCAGTTCTGTTCATTAGATAAATATTCTTGTTCGAATATATCGTAATGATGTAAATAATGTTGTATGTTATGGCATACACTGTTTCAAAAAAATTGTAATAGATATCGTTAGTGATATTATCATAGTAAACATAGAAGAGTGGATATAAGTATTGGACATCATAGTGTGGAGGTAAGTTACCATCTAGAGTAATTGTAGTATCTTATACTGGAATATAATATATCAATATAATATTTAATAGAAATAATAACAATTCAGTGGATATAGTAATGGTTTGATATGATGTTAGAAGGGTTGTACTAAATTAAGAGTGTATCTATATCCTGATTATATTTTTATCATGGTATTAACATGAGTACAGGTAAGTTCAATATATTATGTTCATGTTGTTTACATATCTCTACCATAGAAGAAAGAGAGATCTTTAAAATAACATCTCTACGTTTTTTTCCTTTTCATATTCCATTCTTTCTTGTTGGAAAAAAAGGAGAGAGAGTGAAATCAAATTTGATCTCAAATCTTCAGAAAAACACATTTCCCAGGGATCTCGAGGAATTGAAAAGGAGGGGTTGGAAAAATAAGTTGTTCCGTGGAGAAAAAAATAAACAAGAGCGGAAGAATTAAGATTCCACGGAACAACAACAGAGGACGGAGTTTTTCAAAAGTTCCGAGTATTGATGATCTGCAGAGACATGATAGTGCCATAAGGAAGAGATAGAATGTATATAGAGATAGATATGAGTAGAATCTAGTGGTGATTATAAAAGTGTTGAAATAGAATAGTTATAAATTTGTGAAGTAAAGAATGAAATTATAATGTAGTTAAAAAGATAAGGTTTATTTGGAAACAAGTAGGTCATTACATTATTTTTTGTATTACATATTTAAAAAGAGAGTATGTGTTTGTATTGTGATATATAATTTCTATGCAGTTACGTAAGTGGTTATCTCAAGTAATATATTAAAATTTTGATATTAATTATATATAAACTTGTGAATGTTTTAAATTAGAAGTATCTTATAAATATTTTACATCAAAATATTTTTATACATATATATATCTCAGTGTAATTGTATACAATATATACACTATGCATTGAAGAACACTGCAAACGTAGTTTTTTATTTTACCTGTGAGATTGTGATGTGGTGAAATATTCTAATAATGTTTTAAGAAATAGAAAGGGATGTTGATATATTTCAAATATATCTCTAGTTACACATAATCATATTCACATAAATCTGTTAAAGAGTAATAATTGTAGTGATGTACATATTCATAGACATGTAATATTAAAACAATCTTATAAATTGATCATGTTAAATAATTAAATACATGCATATTAGAATAATATTATTGTATGCTCATACATATTTTAAAGAATAATAATGTATGAAGTTGTTAAATAGCCACAGTAGTACAAATGTATATTCCGAACACATCAGTGGAGGTGGGAAGAACAGATGGTTAGGGGAAGGATTACAGTTATTTTTTAATGAAGAGGGAAGTAGAAGAAAAAAGAAGAGATTTACAAAGGTGTGCCAGTAGTTTGTTGGAACATGTGGAAAATCTTAATAGATATTTTACAAGTGCTAGTTGGTGAAAATATTAAGTAAGTACCAGAGTGTAGCTACATATTGATGTCTAGTGTCAATGCAAACACAGTAGAATTGGCAAATGCTAAAAAATTTGCTGTTTAAAAAAAAGATGCTCTAACAGATATAAAAGGGTGATATTCGGCAAGGATCAAAAATAAAAAACAAGCAGATAATTGAGGTAGAGTTCTTGGAGAATAGTAACAGTTTGTCTATGCTGACACGATGCTTGTAGTAGAAAAGCATACAGAGTTTGTTGAAAAATATATAATTATTGGTCATGTGGAATGGGCTAATATGTCCCTATATTATTCAAATGTGTTTATCAGTGATATATTGTCATGAAGGAGTTCTGTTTTTTGTTGTATGTTTGAGAATACATGCTCTCTTCGAAGGGAGTACACCAGAGCACAAAATGTTTATGATGTCTTGTCGTTATTTTTTTTACATAATTCATGTATTTTTTAGTGAAGTTTTGTCTAATTATCAACATCTATGTGTAAACTAGCGGTTGATTTTAACATTTAATATTATGGGTTAACGTGATTCTGTAAAGATTATAAGTATGGATTATCATTGATTTATTCTTGGTTGGTGTAAAAATGTTAATTTACAGAAGGATAATACATGGTTGATAGTTATATTCTTAACAAAAGGAGTTTGCAATGTTAAAAGAAAGTTATAAACAAGGTTGTTGGATCTTGGACAGTTCTATTAAATATTCTAGATTAATCTCCAGGAGAGATATCAATGTGTTTATGTTAATATAATTTTTCTGATTAAAAATTTACATAATATCAACTGTGTCTGTGTGCGTGAGAAGTACATACGAATTTTTCAAAATACAGTAATGATACAGTTCGAAAAGATACATTATTCTTCCATTATATACATGCTATGTGGAGTGTTCTGAGAAAAACATAAGATAGTGCAACAGTTATTACATCCTTGTTCGAAGACACAAGATGTCTATAGGGAAGATGATCTTGAAAGTATTACTGAGTAGAAATAAGTGTATTAGTATTACAGTAGATGATGTCTTCCTTTTCTATAGTGTTGTGTGGTATTTTAAAACGTGTTTTGTGGGAACAGTATTCCCATATGAAAATAAGAAGAGTATACGTACGAAGAGAGTATTAAGAATAGTTGTGTTAAGCTGTTATTGAATAGTGGACAAGAAGTTTCAGGTGTAGTGTAGTTTGTAATAGTTGCATGTTAGCACGTTGAGTAGTGTGTTTGAGTTGTAGAAAATAGTTAGTGTAATAAATAGTTATGTTCAAGTGCAATAATAGATCAAGAAATAATGTTTGTGAGAATTTTCTTAGAGAAATATTGTGTTGAATGAATGAATAATCATCTCAATAAGTAGTAGATGCTGTAAGAATAGTATTGGTGAACAGTGTAATAATTATTAGAAGAGACAGTGTTTATATAGTGTTGTAAATGAATAGTTATATGTTGATAGATCAAGGTAGTGTTGTTCTATTAAGTGATTATGAATAATCAATATTCATAGCATAGTAGTAATATAATCACAATAGGTGATGTTAATATTGTTGTGTTTCCACAATCAGCTGAGTGGAATGAGTGTCAATAGAATTAGCAATTACATCTTTGTGCTATTCTATTTCAAGTTAGATTGCAGAAGAGAAAACAGAGGTGTTAGTTCTCTATATGTTTCTGTGGAAGTAGTGAGTATACAGTGTTGTCTGTTGTTCTAAGAGTGAAGTTGGTGAGATGAAGTGGTGAATATTATTTTCTTGTGTTCATGATCTCCATTTCCGAAAGTAAACCTTTTTTTCTCGAAAGAAGTCTTTCCATAAAAAAGAAAAAAGACAGAGTCAGATGGGGAAAAAACAAAGAAAAGAGTAAGTATATGTAGAGATAAGAGTTAGAAAAATATCACAGTGAGGGTTATTATTTGGAAATAAATACGGTTAGTTGTTGAGTGGTGGAATGATTGTAGAATAATAAATAGAAGATATATTTATGAAAGACAAGTGATCAATGGAATATTATTAGTTGTAGTAATGGTAATCTTAATAAGTTAGACAATAATCACAAGAGATAGTGTTTTAATGAGTATTTGTTGTAATTCTTGTAACAATCTATTTCAATAGGTTAAGTAATAATCATGGGTGAGAAAATATAATTACGATGTATTGATTGTAGTAAGTAAGTGGAGAATAATTATAATGTGTTTTCAATCAACGTTTATATTAAGCTATGGAAAGATTATTAGAAGAAATAATAGTATAAAGAGGTAAGAGTTGAAAGCAATCTTAAAGTGTTGTAATAAGTCATGGGATAGCCACATCAATAAACATTTGTAGAAGCTAATGAAGCAGTCAGATAGTTATCACAGAGTGTAGTTTAAACAAGTTGTGAAGTGGGTATTATCAGTGGTACAATTGTTGTGTTGGATAGTGTTGTTATAAAATAGTATTGATAGAATAAGTATTGTAGTGTAATAAAGAAGATATTCTTCCTCTAATAATTATCAATAGGAACAGGAGAATATTCTGTGAAAAAAACAAAAAGTATTTCTATGGAAAGTCAAGGGGTCATATATAGAATAAGAAAACAAGTGTTCTCAAAAATAGGTGTAGTCATAAATAATTGTTATGATTAGTATAGTACACAGAACAATTGTAGATCAAGAGTAATTGTCACAAGGAAAAGGATGTGGTAGTAAGTATTGGAAGAGACTGTGAAGAGTAGGAGAACATATTATCACAAACAGGTGATTTTAGGAGAAGTAAAGGTGAGTGTCAGGAAGAATATTTTCAAAAGGGGAAGGAATGGTTGTTACGAATAATTATTGTGGGAGGGTAAAAGAAAAGAAAGGGAGTTATGGAATATTCATTCTAAGAGTAATATATTTGTAAAATCACAGTAGATTATAGGATAGTTATGGTTGTGCTGGCACATGACAGTTGTCAAGGTAGAGGAGAGAGGCAGAAGGAGTAGAAATGGGTGTTGGTTTGTTGTGATGAGAGTATGAGGGTGAAAAGTGGATGATGTCTACGTGTGACAGTGATATTCGAATATCACAGGTGTGTTAGGTGAGCATGACAGTAGTATGGATGGATGGTGGGAAGGTTCGGAGTGTGTGGGAGAATATGGAGTTGTCGATATGGCAGTGGAGAGAGAGTGGGGTGTATGTGATAATATGAGGATGACAGTGTGTTCTAGTTGACATGATGGGATTAGTGTTATGTATTATAAAGTAGGGATGTGTATGCAAGTGGTCATCAAAAAATATTGTTGGAATTAGCATAAGTATCTTTAAGAAGTTTTTAGTAGGTGAAGATTTTCTTCTGATGACAAGGTTAGGTGTAGTGTTCAGATATACATACAGAAAGATATTTTCCCTTTGTGATATTCAAGATGAAGAAAAGAATGAAACATAAGATCATCATTTATTTACATACAACATACAAATGTATATGTATACAGTATGTACACACAAAATTGTAATGAGTTCATGGGTAACGGTCAGAGAAGGGTGTTGTTGGTAGTGTTATTGGGAGTGGTGAGGGTAATAGTATCAGAAGGGTAGGTATATATAGAGAGGATGGATGGGAGAGTGAGTATATCTGCGTGGGTGTGAAAGAGAGATACGATATAGAGAAATGAGAAAAGAAATGGATAAGTAGTATAAGATTAATGAAGAAGAAGAGGGTTTAGGGGATAGGGAGGAAAGTGTAAAAAGATGGTCTCTGTGAAAAATATATTTGGTGAGATGTGATGGAAGTATGATGATGTATAGTGTATAAAAAAAGGTTATGAGTAACAAATGTATGTTAGAACATGTGCATATGGGTATTGGTGAGAAAGGGAAGTAATTGTTGTGAGTGAAGAAGTAGAAGTATGTTTATGGAAGCGGGATATTAGGGTGAAGTTTATGAATATTTAGATGTGAGGACAGAGAGAGTAGGGGTGTATATCCATCTTCTAAGAGTAGACAGATAATGGCACAGAAGTAAGGTTGATTAATGTGAAAACAGAGAAAAGATAGGAAGAAAGACATAAATATAGAGAAATAGAGAATGCAAATGTTGATGTTTTGTAAGGACAGTTGGACAAAAACAGGTAGATTGGTTGTCAATGGGAGATGGTGAGGAAAAAACGTCAAACAGTGATACAAGTTAACATAATTGAGGTGCAAATAGAGAGAAGATGGGGGAGTATATAGCAATTTTAAAAGTGGAGTCATAGGGAAAAGTAACATATATCTCATTGTGGATTAATTTGAGAAAAGGATGGATTGGTACAGGATTGAAAGTTGTGGGGTAAACAGGGTATAAGAGTGTTGGAATATGGAGAAATGGTAGAAGAAGAGTTGATGGAGGTTAGTATATAGAGAAGATGGTGGGGTGCATAGAAGTATAGTGTAATAAAGAAGGTTAGTATTGATATTGTTGTAGAATAGTTGGAGGAACGAGGGGTAATTGGTATAAGATGACAAGTGGTGAGAATATATGGGTGTTCGAACAGAGAGAAGATGAAAAGATATAAATGGTTATGGAATAGACAGTAATAGAGACAGGTAGTATCTATCACAATAGATCAGTTGGAGAAAATAGATAGATTAAGACACGGTGTAACAGGGATGGGGTAGGGGGGTGGTAGAATAGAGAGTAGTATAAGTATAGTTGAGTGAGATGAAAAGAGAAATACGATGATGGGGTGTATAGAAATAGAGAGAGTATAGTAGTAGAAAATGTCAATGTGAATATTATGAAAGATCAATAGAGAAAAAATAGATAGTATCCTAATTAGAAGTAGTGAGATAAGGGGTATTAGAAGATAACGTGGGGAGATGTATAGATGTGTAGAGAGTGGAATAGTAGAGAGTGTTAGTGTAGATATTTTCAAAGGATAGCCATGGAAAAGGTGTGATTTGGTTCCCAGTGAAAAGTGGTGAGGTACAGAGGGTGTACGGATGTTCAACAGAGAGTAATAGAGGCATGGTCAATTGAGTTGAAAAAAGAGAGAAGGTGGGGAAGTGAATTGAAAATATAGAGCATAGAGTAGTAGAGAATGTTAATATGTATCTTATGATAAAATAGATGAAGAAAAAGGGTAGAGTGGAGAGGTAAAGAAGGTGTGTTAAACAGAGAATGGTAGAAGTAGAGTTGATTAAGACAGGAATAGAGAAGATGGGTGTATAGAAAATTAATATTGATATTATCATGGGATAGTTGGAGAGAAGAAGAGTAGATTTGTACATGGTTGAAAGTGGTGGGATATATGGGAATTAGATTATATAGTAATAGAAATAGAGTAGAATATAGAATGATGTATGGAAATATAGAGAATATTAAAATAGAAGCCATAGTGGGAGATTTAGAGAAAATAACGTAGTTTGGTAGATAGTTAAAAGTGGCGAGGTAAATGGGATGTACAAGTAATAAAAGATAAGATAGTAGAAGTACATTACATTGAGGTTAGTATATAGAGAAGAGAGAGTGATGTGTAGAGATATAGAAAGTAAAGAAATAAAGCATGTGATTATCTTTATTATAAAGAAATAGTTGGAGAAATAAACATAGATTGGTACAGGGTGAAAGGTGGTGAGGTGGATTGGGTCTTAGAAAATAGAGAGTAGTGTAATAGTAAATATTGTTGTGGGATGGTGGGAGAAGAAGGATAGATTGGTATATAGTTGAAAGTGGTGGGGCATGTTGTGGGTATTAGAATATAGCATAGCAGAAATAAAATTTATTGAGTTAAATATAGTGAGAAGATAGGGAAGTGGATATTATGGAAGTGTAAAGAGAGAGGAGAGTGTGTTGTATCGAAGTATGGAAGGTAGTGTAACAAAGAAGGTAAATATGTAGTATATGGTGGATCAGTTGGAGAAGAAAGACAGATTGATTCCTTCTTTAACGTTGAAAGGATATGTGAGTGTTAGTAGTGTAATGGAGAGAGTAAATATTAATATTAATATGGGAGAGGTAGGGAAAGCATGATTCATTGATTACAGGTAGAAAGTGGTGAGGCAAGTGGGTATTAGAAGATAGATAGAGAAAAGAGATGGGGTGATATATAAAAATAAAGAAAATAGAGTAACAGATAATGTTAATGTTGACGTTATTATAAGGAAGTCCTAGAGAGAGGGTATATTGGTTATAGGTTGAAAGTTGGAAGAATATGTGGGTATTAGAATATAGAGTAGTAGAAATAAAATGTCTTAAGGTAAAAACAGATATATGATGATGGGGTGTGTAGAGATATAGAGTGTATTAAAATGTATGTCAAAGTGGGGGATTCGATGAAAAAGAGTAATTTGGTTCCCAAGTGAGAGTGGTAGAAGCAGAGTAGATTAAGGTAAATCCATAGAGAAGAGATGGTGTGGTGTATAGAATTATGGAAAGTGGAGTAGTAGAGAGTGAGTGTATTGATATGATTATAGGATAATTCGAGAAGAAGGATATATTGGGTACCGGTAGAAAGTGGTAAGGACGTGTATATGGATATTAGAACAGAGAGTAGTAGAAGTGGAGTAGATTGAGTTGAGAACAGAGATATGATGGTGGGGTGTATGGAGAGTAGGGAATGTCAGTATAGATAATATCATGGAGGTGTGGGAGAAAAAGTGGTATGTTGTCTTCCAAGTGAAAAGGGTGAGGGAAGGGGGATATGTGGGTATTAGAATAGAGAGTGATATAGATAGAGTAGTAGATAATGTGGATATGTCTATCATGGTGGTGATAGTAGGAGGGAAAGGGAAAATTGGTTCCTGGTGAAGAGTGGTGAGGTAAAGCGGGTGTGCGGGTGTGCCAGGAAATATAATGGAAGAAGGAATGTAAGGGGTAAATGGATCAGAGAGAAAGAGGTGAGGTGGAGTAGAATAGGGGATAAAAGGTTGAGAAGAGATAATGGGGAGAATGTACGATAGAGGTTTGTAGATAAGATATTGAGATGATAAATATAGAAATATAGATAACAGAATGAGAAGAGGGGGAGCGTAGGGAGAGAGTGGAAGAGACAGGAATAGGGTAGATAAGAGTGAGAGGTGGTTTGAGTAAAATGAAATAGGAGTATCAATAGTGAAGGAGTGTTTGTACGAAAGGGATAATCGTAAGAGAGTAGAGTAGGTAGAAATGGAAGGAGTCTAGTGGTATGTAAGTGATGAATATAGAGATGATGGGCGAGAGAGTAAGGAGAAGTATTGAGGTGTGGAATAAAAATGAGAGTAGATTGAAAGGTAAGAAGTAATGAAACAGAGGGCGTATGGGAGTATGATGGGATATAGTAGGGAAGATTGGGTGAATAGGAGAGTGGGTGAAAAGGTCAGTGGGTGAGTGTGTACGAGTGGAGGATAGTAAGGGATGTTTAAGATTAGTGGGGAAGAAGAGGGATTGGTTGGAGTTGAATAGTGTGAAAAAATATGGTTTGTGTAAAAAAGATATATTTAGGTAGAAGTGGGTGGGGTGTGTAGTGATGATATTTTGGATAAAATGAGAGTGATCAGTGAAAAATGTATATTAAAAAGTTAGAGTATGGGTGT
>JAKZLQ010000142.1:0-11341 GCA_023309525.1 Arxiozyma bovina
CAATGCATTTTTAGCTGCTAAATCATCACCAGGCTCCAACAACCGCGATTGGTACATCGACAGTGGTTGTACTGATCACTTGATATCTGATTTCTCATCTTTCAAAGATTATACACCAATGAAAGGTAGTGATATTCAAGGTATCGCTGGTTCAGTCCCAATTGAAGGAAAGGGTACTGCTACCAAATGGGGTTACACCATCAAAAATGCTTCTTACGCACCTGACTTACCATGCAATTTACTATCTGTTGCCCGTATGACAACTACTTCTGGAGAAGCTGTCATCTTTACTGATTCAAAAGTCTATACCATTACCATCACTCCACAAATCCTTGATTCTGCTTACTGTATTGGCGAGAGATCTAATGGTCTTTATCGCTTACTACCACACTCCAGACCTTCAGCTTTTTGCAGTTGGACCGTAGACCTAAATGATGTTCCAGCTTCTTCTTCAACTCCAACTCCATCTACACCTGATCAACTTACACCAACTCACGATACTTCTTCTTCTGCTTCCATCAACTCACCTGCTGACTTATGGCATGCGCGGCTAGGACATTGTGGAATCAATGTGTACCGCTCATTAGTCAAAATGTCAGGCTTACCTTCTCCAACTTACCGGTTGGCCAAATCAGTATGTCCTATATGCGCAACATCAAAAGCTTTGATTCGCAAAGGTCATTTTACTGAACACAATTTAACTACACCTCTACAACTTGTTCAAGTTGATATCTGTGGTGGTTTTAGATACAAAGAATATGTAGATACTAAATACTTTCTTACTATAAAAGATGTTTTTTCTCATTTCTACTTTACTTTTCCTCTAAAACGTAAATCAGACGCTACTAAGACACTTATTACTTGGATTCTACAACAAGAAAATTACTTCTCCTCTCGTGGAGGTTACAAGGTATGTGCAATTCGAACCGACAATGGAGGTGAATTCTGTAACAAAGAACTGCACAATTTTTTTGGAACAAAAGGTATTCAACACCAATTAACTGTGCCACACCATAGTTGGCAAAATGGTGGAGTTGAACGTGCACATCGTTCACTTCAAGAAAAAATACGTGCCTTATTAATTGGTGGCCGTGTACCTTTATATTTATGGTCTGAAGCCCTTGCTTGTGCTACTTATCTACTAAATCATCTTCCATCTACTAGTCATAAAAATCAAATCCCATATAACAAATACTATGGTATTAAATCAAATAGCATTAACCTTGATCACCTGCGTGTGTTTGGGTGTGCTGCATACGCGACTTTACCTGTCTCTAATAGGGACGGTAAACTCATGCCTACTGCTGTCCAATGTGTTATGGTTGGCTATGATTTGGATCATAAAGCTTACAAACTGTATCATCCTGCTACTAATAAAACATTTGTGGCAAGTAATGTGCGCTTTGATGAGACTCTTTATCCACTTCAAAACACCAAACTTAGTCACAAAACATACGATCACGCACTTGGTCCACTAAATGGTGTATCTTCCTACCCGCAATCTACCTCTGATCTACTAGATACAAGTGATGCATCTACTTCTTTCTCACACGATATCTCATTTACCTCTACGTCTATTAATAATAATAGTCGTCCACTTGCCAGTAACTATCCGGCACCATCATCACCAACCACAGAACCGATTACACCTATTTCTACACAAAATACCGCACCACCATCTCCACAACCTACTGCTTGAGATATTTCAATTGAAACTTCTTCTTCTTCATCATCATCATCTTCTTCATTATCTCATACTGATGACGATGTCTATTTGCTACCAGTTCCTCATTCTACATTAAAACGTTCTCGCGATGATGTTTTGCCTGCCTCTCCTCCTTCGCATTCTGCTAATTCCGTTCCGGGAAATTTTTTCCCCGTTGTTCGTTCTGCCTCCACTCCTACTCATTCTCCCGAGCCAAAACGTTTTCACCAAGATCATGAACCAGTCAACGCTACCAATCACCACAACAGCTCTGACCATACTCAAGAAGTAAATGAACCTTTTTCAGTTGGTAACACTCCAATTCCAATCTATGGATAAGATAAAGCTGTCATTCCCTATGGTGACACTTCTTCAGAACAATGTTACTTAGTCAAAACAATCCCCAGTAATAGTATTACATTAGACATTCCAAACCCAGTGACCACTGCACTACTTGCCCAAGGAATTGATCAGAGACTACCCCAAACCATTCAACAAGCGTTTAAACGAAAAGATAAACAGTCTTGGATTGAAGCATGTGAGAAAGAATATAATGCTTTAGTCACCACAAATACTTTCGAACCAGTAGAACTCCCACCAGATAGAAAAGCCATTCCCACAAGATGGGTATTTACAATAAAAGATAGTGGTTTATACAAAGCAAGAATTGTAGTCCAAGGATTCCGCCAGAAAGAGGGTATTGACTATGACGCCACATTTGCACCAGTAGTAAGGTATGAATCTGTGAGATTCTTCTTAGCTCTTTCTGCAAGATACAACATGGTCATCCACCAAATGGACGTAGTTACGGCGTTTTTAAACTCAGAAATTGATAGAAACCTATATGTTAAACCACCCCCAGGCTATGAACTACCAGATGGAAAGGTCTGGAAATTAAAGAGTGCTTTGTATGGACTAAAGCAATCACCATTACTATGGAATGAACACATCAAGAGAACGCTAGAAGAAATAGATTTTCACCAACATCCTGCTGAATTTGGAATGTATTATAGAAGAAGAGGCAAAACCATCTGTTTAATTGCACTTTATGTCGATGATTTACTTATTTCCAGCGTATCACACCAAGAAATTGCAGAAATTAAAAACTTTTTATCCAGGAAATATAAAATGAAAGATATGGGCGAAGTCAATAAATTTTTAGGGATGAGCATTAAGCAAAGTAAAGGCGTAATTAAACTAAGTTTAGAAGATTACATTATTAAGAAAGTCAAAGAATTAAAAATGACTTTGTACCCAACACAAACTCCTTTGCAGCTAAGTCTAGACTATTACGGTGACTCCCCTAAGTTGGACAATGTGACACCTTTTCAAAGCTTAATAGGCATTTTGTTATTTGTTGCAAATACTGGTAGACCAGATATTGCACAGTCTGTATCCCTGTTATCAAGATTTTTAAAGGATCCAAGAGAGATTTATATGAAGGCCGCTAAAAGGGTTTTGGCATACCTCTATACCACCAAGACCAGGGCTTTCATATACAAGAATGATGCAAAGAGGTATTTCGGCATTTTTACAGATGCATCGTATGCAGACTGTCCAGATGCTAAATCCACATATAGATACATAATTAAATATGCCTTTGCTCCAATATCATGGTGCTCCAGGAAGATTCCTTGCCTGGTAACATCATCCAAAGAAGCAGAATACGTTGCAGCCAGTGAGACTCTTAAGGAATATACTTGGCTGGATGAAATATTAAAAATATTACAAATCAATACAGTTAAACATCAACTTCATATCGGTAACAAGTCAGCAATTAAACTAGCCGATCATCCAATATTTCACTCGAAGACAAAACACATTCGAGTTAGGTATCATTTCGCCAGACAATTGGTAAAGTCTAGGCTAATTGAGGTTATGCATATTGTGTAAAGCTACATTGTTTGAAGTAGAGGCAGCTTGAGATAATTGTGGATGTTGCATAGTGTTGGTATTGTCTGTCATAATGAACAGTTCTAAATAGGATGTTAGAAATTGATCAGAAAGGTTGGTTTGTCAAAATATAACCCAGACTCAATGAAAATTTGGTGAAAAAGTTTTCTGAAAATTATTTTTCAGAAAGATATAAATAGTCGGGATATAGAAATTATGTCTAATTTCTTCTATCTATTACTTTATATACATAATACATAGTTTTGTATATAGTATTTGTATTATTTAATAGACCGAGCGACTACTTATAAAATATATGGTTCATAAAGTTCCATTTATAACTTATAGTTTATTACTACACACCTTATAAATCTTAACATGGTTATCTTATATTTGAATACAAAGTAATATTTAGAAATACATAAATATTATATACAGTGTTGAGAGTTACCCAGACTCGATGATCATTCATAACGTAAAAATTATAATTTTCGAAAGGAAAAATTTTTTTCATATAAAAGAAAGATTTCTGAAGTATTTGTTTCTCAACATTGTAAACTACATCTGTATATTATATTTATTTATTTCTATATATTACTTTGTATTCAAGTATAAGAAAACTGTTGTAAATTTACCTATAGACTTGTGTAAGAACAAAATAAAATTTATATGTTAAACTTCTTTAAACATTTGAGCAACTAACAAACAAAGACAGAGGATGTACATTTAGAGCCTATAGTGTATTTAGATCACTTTATGAGTTACTCTAAAGTACCATCATGTTCTTAGGAGAGGATACAAAACCCCTCACCTTTCTTCTATATAGGTGACAAAGTATATACAGATCCTATACATAAGACAGCTTTTCCAACCTTCTCTTTTATATAAAATTTTCGTAGCTGAAAATTTTCCAAACAAGCTATCACGTTATTATAATATGTGAAGATCTATGTTCGTTTCTTAATTCAGTGATAGGTTCCATAATGTAGGATAGTATTGTAAAAATCTTAAATCTCTTCTAAATTCAGCAATATTTGACATTTTGAAATGATATGTGTTTTTAGCTATAAACTTGGATATTATATAAGAAATAATGCTTTATATAAATCTTTATGCTTTTGATTAAACACCTTGCTTATTTTATTCTTAATATATACAGTTAATTTACTTATTAATATACAAGTACAAGATTCAGAATTAGCTATGTATTTCTTAACATTGAGTTTTATATCAAAAGAGAAAAATCTTAAAGAGAAAGTTCTTCTCTCAACATAATTCGGATCATAACATTCCGCACATAATTTTTCTTGAGTCCGGGTTATATCTGTAAAGCTGCATTGTTTTGAGTGGAGACAGCTTGAGATAATTCTGGATGTTGCATATTATTGGTATTGTCTGTCATAACGAACAGTTCTAAATATGATAATAGAGATTGATCGGACAGGTTAGTTTTCTTATACTTGAATACAAAGTAATATATAGAAATACATAAATATAATATACAGATGTAGTTTACAATGTTGAGAAACAAATACTTCAAAAATCTTTCTTTTATATGAATAAAATTTTTCTTCTAGAAAATTATGATTTTCACGTCAAGAATGATCATCGAGTCTGGGTAACTCGCAACACGCCCCCTTAACCAGTACTCTATGATCATCTGAATAGTTATTGTTGAAGATCAGCTCACACAGATATTCGTATTGTTTTCTTGGCAAAATTTTTGTACAAATATCTGCAATTTGTTCCTTGGTACCTATATGCTGAACCTCAATTAGCCCCGATTTTACCAATTCTCTGGCAAAATGATACCTCACTCGAATGTGTTTTGTCTTCGAGTGAAATATTGGATGATCGGCTAGTTTAATTGCCGATTCATTATCTATGTGAAGCTTATGTTTAATACCATCAATCTTTAATACTTTTAATATTTCATCCAGCCAGGTACATTCCTTTAATGTCTCACTGGCTGCAACATATTCTGCTTCTGTGGATGATGTTACCAGGCAAGGGATCTTTCTGGAGCACCATGATATTGGAGCTGAGGCATATTTGATTATATATCCATAGGTTGACTTAGCATCTGGACAGTCTGCATACGATGCATCTGTAAAGATGTCGAAATAATTCTTCCCATCATCCTTGTATATTAAAGCCCTGGTCTTGGTGGTATAGAGGTATGCCAAAACCCTTTTAGCGGCCTTCATGTGGATCTCTCTTGGATCCTTTAAAAATCTTGATAACAAGGATACGGACTGTGCAATATCTGGTCTACCAGTATTTGCAACAAACAACAAAATGCCTATTAAGCTTTGAAAAGGTGTCACGTTGTCTAACTTAGGGGAGTCACTGTAATAGTCTACACTTGGCTGCAAAGGAGTTTGTGTTGGGTACAAAGTCATTTTTAACTCTTTGACTTTCTTAATAATGTACTCTTCTAAACTTAGTTTAATCACTCCTTTACTTTGCTTAATGTTCATCCCTAAAAATTTATTGACTTCGCCCATATCTTTCATTTTATATTTCCTGGATAAAAAGTTTTTAATTTCTGCAATTTCTTGGTGTGATACGCTGGAAATAAGTAAATCATCGACATAAAGTGCAATTAAACAGATGGTTTTGCCTCTTCTTCTATAATACATTCCAAATTCAGCAGGATGTTGGTGAAAATCTATTTCTTCTAGCGTTCTCTTGATGTGTTCATTCCATAGTAATGGTGATTGCTTTAGTCCATACAAAGCACTCTTTAATTTCCAGACCTTTCCATCTGGTAGTTCATAGCCTGGGGGTGGTTTAACATATAGGTTTCTATCAATTTCTGAGTTTAAAAACGCCGTAACTACGTCCATTTGGTGGATGACCATGTTGTATCTTGCAGAAAGAGCTAAGAAGAATCTCACAGATTCATACCTTACTACTGGTGCAAATGTGGCGTCATAGTCAATACCCTCTTTCTGGCGGAATCCTTGGACTACAATTCTTGCTTTGTATAAACCACTATCTTTTATTGTAAATACCCATCTTGTGGGAATGGCTTTTCTATCTGGTGGGAGTTCTACTGGTTCGAAAGTATTTGTGGTGACTAAAGCATTATATTCTTTCTCACATGCTTCAATCCAAGACTGTTTATCTTTTCGTTTAAACGCTTGTTGAATGGTTTGGGGTAGTCTCTGATCAATTCCTTGGGCAAGTAGTGCAGTGGTCACTGGGTTTGGAATGTCTAATGTAATACTATTACTGGGGATTGTTTTGACTAAGTAACATTGTTCTGAAGAAGTGTCACCATAGGGAATGACAGCTTTATCTTATCCATAGATTGGAATTGGAGTGTTACCAACTGAAAAAGGTTCATTTACTTCTTGAGTATGGTCAGAGCTGTTGTGGTGATTGGTAGCGTTGACTGGTTCATGATCTTGGTGAAAACGTTTTGGCTCGGGAGAATGAGTAGGAGTGGAGGCAGAACGAACAACGGGGAAAAAATTTCCCGGAACGGAATTAGCAGAATGCGAAGGAGGAGAGGCAGGCAAAACATCATCGCGAGAACGTTTTAATGTAGAATGAGGAACTGGTAGCAAATAGACATCGTCATCAGTATGAGATAATGAAGAAGATGATGATGATGAAGAAGAAGAAGTTTCAATTGAAATATCTCAAGCAGTAGGTTGTGGAGATGGTGGTGCGGTATTTTGTGTAGAAATAGGTGTAATCGGTTCTGTGGTTGGTGATGATGGTGCCGGATAGTTACTGGCAAGTGGACGACTATTATTATTAATAGACGTAGAGGTAAATGAGATATCGTGTGAGAAAGAAGTAGATGCATCACTTGTATCTAGTAGATCAGAGGTAGATTGCGGGTAGGAAGATACACCATTTAGTGGACCAAGTGCGTGATCGTATGTTTTGTGACTAAGTTTGGTGTTTTGAAGTGGATAAAGAGTCTCATCAAAGCGCACATTACTTGCCACAAATGTTTTATTAGTAGCAGGATGATACAGTTTGTAAGCTTTATGATCCAAATCATAGCCAACCATAACACATTGGACAGCAGTAGGCATGAGTTTACCGTCCCTATTAGAGACAGGTAAAGTCGCGTATGCAGCACACCCAAACACACGCAGGTGATCAAGGTTAATGCTATTTGATTTAATACCATAGTATTTGTTATATGGGATTTGATTTTTATGACTAGTAGATGGAAGATGATTTAGTAGATAAGTAGCACAAGCAAGGGCTTCAGACCATAAATATAAAGGTACACGGCCACCAATTAATAAGGCACGTATTTTTTCTTGAAGTGAACGATGTGCACGTTCAACTCCACCATTTTGCCAACTATGGTGTGGCACAGTTAATTGGTGTTGAATACCTTTTGTTCCAAAAAAATTGTGCAGTTCTTTGTTACAGAATTCACCTCCATTGTCGGTTCGAATTGCACATACCTTGTAACCTCCACGAGAGGAGAAGTAATTTTCTTGTTGTAGAATCCAAGTAATAAGTGTCTTAGTAGCGTCTGATTTACGTTTTAGAGGAAAAGTAAAGTAGAAATGAGAAAAAACATCTTTTATAGTAAGAAAGTATTTAGTATCTACATATTCTTTGTATCTAAAACCACCACAGATATCAACTTGAACAAGTTGTAGAGGTGTAGTTAAATTGTGTTCAGTAAAATGACCTTTGCGAATCAAAGCTTTTGATGTTGCGCATATAGGACATACTGATTTGGCCAACCGGTAAGTTGGAGAAGGTAAGCCTGACATTTTGACTAATGAGCGGTACACATTGATTCCACAATGTCCTAGCCGCGCATGCCATAAGTCAGCAGGTGAGTTGATGGAAGCAGAAGAAGAAGTATCGTGAGTTGGTGTAAGTTGATCAGGTGTAGATGGAGTTGGAGTTGAAGAAGAAGCTGGAACATCATTTAGGTCTACGGTCCAACTGCAAAAAGCTGAAGGTCTGGAGTGTGGTAGTAAGCGATAAAGACCATTAGATCTCTCGCCAATACAGTAAGCAGAATCAAGGATTTGTGGAGTGATGGTAATGGTATAGACTTTTGAATCAGTAAAGATGACAGCTTCTCCAGAAGTAGTTGTCATACGGGCAACAGATAGTAAATTGCATGGTAAGTCAGGTGCGTAAGAAGCATTTTTGATGGTGTAACCCCATTTGGTAGCAGTACCCTTTCCTTCAATTGGGACTGAACCAGCGATACCTTGAATATCACTACCTTTCATTGGTGTATAATCTTTGAAAGATGAGAAATCAGATATCAAGTGATCAGTACAACCACTGTCGATGTACCAATCGCGGTTGTTGGAGCCTGGTGATGATTTAGCAGCTAAAAATGCATTGTGATAGGAGTCGTTTGAGGTATTAGGTTCGGATGATTCTGTAATTGCAAGATTTGCAAAATGAGAATCATGAATATCTGAGTTAGTATTTGATACGTTACTAACTTTTGAAGATAAGTAGGCATGCTTCTTGGATTCCTTTTTATAATGTTTCTTAGGACAATCACGTTTCCAGTGATTTCCCTTACACAAAGGACATGGTGATGGTGGATGAGAAGGAGAAAACTTGTTTGATGTTGCCGCGTACGCAGTAGAGTTTAATTCTTGTTGTCTTGTTAAAGACATAATTTTGTTTACAAACTGGGATTCGTCTATAGTGGTAGAATCACCGTATAGTTCGAGTACCTTAGTTTGTACTTCCTTAGTAAGGGTGGTGAATAGTAAGAGACCTGGCCACATTTGGTTAGAAAAGACATCCCTGTATTCCATCCAATTTTGGACGGCATCAAAATTGTTAGAATACGAGGTTTTGGTGAATGTCTTGTAAGTATTAACCAAATGGACAAATGTTATTTGACTATATTGAGTTTGAATATAGTTTAGAGCTAGTTTAGCAAAATTGGGATCATCGTAAAATTGTTGAGAATTGAATTGAAATGTTTGAAAGATATGTTTTGACAATGATCTTGAAAAAAGATTAGTAACAATAGACTTGTAATTGCTTAACATCATTTTTTTGTAATTAGGGTGTGTTAAGACTTGTAGATTTTTATCATATACTGTGTTTTCGTCATCCAAAATATGAAAATGTAAAGCTGGATAGTAAATTTCAACCACAGTGGTAAATTCCTTATACCAGGCTTTAAAGTTTTGAGGACCAGACAACAAAGTTGTGAATTGATGTTTGTCAGCGTCAGGGCTCATAACCTGTAAAGCTGCATTGTTTTGAGTGGAGACAGCTTGAGATAATTCTGGATGTTGCATATTATTGGTATTGTCTGTCATAACGAACAGTTCTAAATATGATAATAGAGATTGATCGGACAGGTTAGTTTTCTTATACTTGAATACAAAGTAATATATAGAAATACATAAATATAATATACAGATGTAGTTTACAATGTTGAGAAACAAATACTTCAAAAATCTTTCTTTTATATGAATAAAATTTTTCTTCTAGAAAAATTATGATTTTCACGTCAAGAATGATCATCGAGTCTGGGTAACTCGCAACATCAATTATCATATTTAGAACTGTTCATTATGACAGACAATATCAACACTATGCAACATCCACAATTATCTCAAGCTGCCTCTACTCAAAGCAATGCAGCTTTACATACAGATGTAGTTTACAATGTTGAGAAACAAATACTTCAGAAATCTTTCTTTTACATGAAAAAAATTTTTCATTTCGACAATTATAATTTTTACGTTATGAATGATCATCGAGTTTGGGTAACTCTCAATAAATTATATTAACAGCACCTTTCATCATATTAAACGAATAGTAGAATATACGTTTTCACGAAACTATAATTATTATGAAGTCACATGATTATTATATATTTTTAAGTTTACATTATAATATTATACAGAGTTAATAATTTATTTTAATTATCCGGTTTTTCATACAAATTTATCACCGTTGAAAAATATGTAATTTTATACGGTTTTAAGTGACACAATACTATCTTTCGTGGAGTATGAAACAAGCATGTGCTTTTTTGCAATGAAAATTTTTAATTATAGGACTATTGTTTCATGCGGACAAACAATACGTGCAGAAAAAACAATATATTCCTGAGAAGGGATCTTAGATGAGAAAATCAGCAAACACTTTCAAAATTTTTCAAAAGTGATTTTGTCAAGATATAACCCGGACTCAAGAAAAATTATGTACGGAATGTTATGATCCGAATTATGTTGAGAGAAAACTTTCTCTTGAAGATTTTTCTCTCTTCATATAAAACTCAATGTTAAGAAATACATAGCTAATTCTGAATCTTGTACTTGTATATTGATAAGTAAATTAACTGTATATATTAAGAATAAAATAAGCAAGGTGTTTAATCAAAAGCATAAAGATTTATATAAAGCATTTTTTCTTATATAATATCCAAGTTTATAGCTAAAAACACATATCATTTCAAAATGTCAAATATTGCTGAATTTAGAAAGACTATACAATTTGTTAAGATATAACCCGGACTCAATGAAAATTTTGTGAAAAAGTTTTCTGAAAATTATTTTTCAGAAAGATATAAATAGTCGAGATAGAGAAATTATATCTAATTTCTTCTATCTATTACTTTATATACATAATACATAGTTTTGTATATAGTATTTGTATTATTTAATACAATGAGCGACTACTTATAAAATATATGGTTCATAATGTTCCGTTTATAACTTATAGGTTATTACTCCACACCTTATAAATCTTAACACAATT
>JAKZLQ010000174.1:0-13211 GCA_023309525.1 Arxiozyma bovina
GTTAAGATATAACCCGGACTCAATGAAAATTTTGTGAAAAAGTTTTCTGAAAATTATTTTTCAGAAAGATATAAATAGTCGAGATAGAGAAATTATATCTAATTTCTTCTATCTATTACTTTATATACATAATACATAGTTTTGTATATAGTATTTGTATTATTTAATACAATGAGCGACTACTTATAAAATATATGGTTCATAATGTTCCGTTTATAACTTATAGGTTATTACTCCACACCTTATAAATCTTAACAAAAACTAACCTGTCCGATCAATCTCTATTATCATATTTAGAACTGTTCGTTATGACAGACAATACCAATAATATGCAACATCCAGAATTATCTCAAGCTGTCTCCACTCAAAACAATGCAGCTTTACAGGTTATGAGCCCTGACGCTGACAAACCATCAATTCACAACTTTGTTGTCTGGTCCTCAAAACTTTAAAGCCTGGTATAAGGAATTTACCACTGTGGTTGAAATTTACTATCCAGCTTTACATTTTCATATTTTGGATGACGAAAACACTGTGTATGATAAAAATCTACAAGTCTTAACACACCCTAATTACAAGAAAATGATGTTAAGCAACTACAAATCCATCATCACAAATCTCTTCTCAAGATCATTGTCTAAACATATCTATCAAACTTTTCAATTCAATTCTCAACAATTTTACGATGATCCCAATTTTGCTAAACTAGCTCTAAACTATATTCAAACTCAATATAGTCAAATAACATTTGTCCATTTGGTTAATACTTACAAGACATTCACCAAAACCTCGTATTCTAACAATTTTGATGCCGTCCAAAATTGGATGGAATACAGGGATGTCTTTTCTAACCAAATGTGGCCAGGTCTCTTACTATTCACCACCCTTACTAAGGAAGTACAAACTAAGGTACTCGAACTATACGGTGATTCTACCACTATAGACGAATCCCAGTTTGTAAACAAAATTATGTCTTTAACAAGACAACAAGAATTAAACTCTACTGCGTACGCGGCAACATCAAACAAGTTTTCTCCTTCTCATCCACCATCACCATGTCCTTTGTTTAAGGGAAATCACTGGAAACGTGATTGTCCTAAGAAACATTATAAAAAGGAATCCAAGAAGCATGCCTACTTATCTTCAAAAGTTAGTAACGTATCAAATACTAACTCAGATATTCATGATTCTCATTTTGCAAATCTTGCAATTACAGAATCATCCGAACCTAATACCTCAAACGACTCCTATCACAATGCATTTTTAGCTGCTAAATCATCACCAGGCTCCAACAACCGCGATTGGTACATCGACAGTGGTTGTACTGATCACTTGATATCTGATTTCTCATCTTTCAAAGATTATACACCAATGAAAGGTAGTGATATTCAAGGTATCGCTGGTTCAGTCCCAATTGAAGGAAAGGGTACTGCTACCAAATGGGGTTACACCATCAAAAATGCTTCTTACGCACCTGACTTACCATGCAATTTACTATCTGTTGCCCGTATGACAACTACTTCTGGAGAAGCTGTCATCTTTACTGATTCAAAAGTCTATACCATTACCATCACTCCACAAATCCTTGATTCTGCTTACTGTATTGGCGAGAGATCTAATGGTCTTTATCGCTTACTACCACACTCCAGACCTTCAGCTTTTTGCAGTTGGACCGTAGACCTAAATGATGTTCCAGCTTCTTCTTCAACTCCAACTCCATCTACACCTGATCAACTTACACCAACTCACGATACTTCTTCTTCTGCTTCCATCAACTCACCTGCTGACTTATGGCATGCGCGGCTAGGACATTGTGGAATCAATGTGTACCGCTCATTAGTCAAAATGTCAGGCTTACCTTCTCCAACTTACCGGTTGGCCAAATCAGTATGTCCTATATGCGCAACATCAAAAGCTTTGATTCGCAAAGGTCATTTTACTGAACACAATTTAACTACACCTCTACAACTTGTTCAAGTTGATATCTGTGGTGGTTTTAGATACAAAGAATATGTAGATACTAAATACTTTCTTACTATAAAAGATGTTTTTTCTCATTTCTACTTTACTTTTCCTCTAAAACGTAAATCAGACGCTACTAAGACACTTATTACTTGGGTTCTACAACAAGAAAATTACTTCTCCTCTCGTGGAGGTTACAAGGTATGTGCAATTCGAACCGACAATGGAGGCGAATTCTGTAACAAAGAACTGCACAATTTTTTTGAAACAAAAGGTATTCAACACCAATTAACTGTGCCACACCATAGTTGGCAAAATGGTGGAGTTGAACGTGCACATCGTTCACTTCAAGAAAAAATACGTGCCTTATTAATTGGTGGCCGTGTACCTTTATATTTATGGTCTGAAGCCCTTGCTTGTGCTACTTATCTACTAAATCATCTTCCATCTACTAGTCATAAAAATCAAATCCCATATAACAAATACTATGGTATTAAATCAAATAGCATTAACCTTGATCACCTGCGTGTGTTTGGGTGTGCTGCATACGCGACTTTACCTGTCTCTAATAGGGACGGTAAACTCATGCCTACTGCTGTCCAATGTGTTATGGTTGGCTATGATTTGGATCATAAAGCTTACAAACTGTATCATCCTGCTACTAATAAAACATTTGTGGCAAGTAATGTGCGCTTTGATGAGACTCTTTATCCACTTCAAAACACCAAACTTAGTCACAAAACATACGATCACGCACTTGGTCCACTAAATGGTGTATCTTCCTACCCGCAATCTACCTCTGATCTACTAGATACAAGTGATGCATCTACTTCTTTCTCACACGATATCTCATTTACCTCTACGTCTATTAATAATAATAGTCGTCCACTTGCCAGTAACTATCCGGCACCATCATCACCAACCACAGAACCGATTACACCTATTTCTACACAAAATACCGCACCACCATCTCCATAATCTACGGCTTGAGATATTTCAATTGAAACTTCTTCTTCTTCATCATCATCTTCTTCTTCATTATCTCATACTGATGACGATGTCTATCTGCTACCAGTTCCTCATTCTACATTAAAACGTTCTCGCGATGATGTTTTACCTGCCTCTCCTCCTTCGCATTCTGCTAATTCTGTTCCGGAAAAATTTTTCCCCGTTGTTCGTTCTGCCTCCACTCCTACTCATTCTCCCGAGCCAAAACGTTTTCACCAAGATCATGAACCAGTCAACGCTACCAATCACCACAACAGCTCTGACCATACTCAAGAAGTAAATGAACCTTTTTCAGTTGGTAACACTCCAATTCCAATCTATGGATTAGATAAAGCTGTTGTTCCCTATGGTGACACTTCTTCAGAACAATGTTACTTAGTCAAAACAATCCCCAGTAATAGTATTACATTAGACATTCCAAACCCAGTGACCACTGCACTACTTGCCCAAGGAATTGATCAGAGACTACCCCAAACCATTCAACAAGCGTTTAAACGAAAAGATAAACAGTTTTGGATTGAAGCATGTGAGAAAGAATATAATGCTTTAGTCACCACAAATACTTTCGAACCAGTAGAACTCCCACCAGATAGAAAAGCCATTCCCACAAGATGGGTATTTACAATAAAAGATAGTGGTTTATACAAAGCAAGAATTGTAGTCCAAGGATTCCGCCAGAAAGAGGGTATTGACTATGACGCCACATTTGCACCAGTAGTAAGGTATGAATCTGTGAGATTCTTCTTAGCTCTTTCTGCAAGATACAACATGGTCATCCACCAAATGGACGTAGTTACGGCGTTTTTAAACTCAGAAATTGATAGAAACCTATATGTTAAACCACCCCCAGGCTATGAACTACCAGATGGAAAGGTCTGGAAATTAAAGAGTGCTTTGTATGGACTAAAACAATCACCATTACTATGGAATGAACACATCAAGAGAACGCTAGAAGAAATAGATTTTCACCAACATCCTGCTGAATTTGGAATGTATTATAGAAGAAGAGGCAAAACCATCTGTTTAATTGCACTTTATGTCGATGATTTACTTATTTCCAGCGTATCACACCAAGAAATTGCAGAAATTAAAAACTTTTTATCCAGGAAATATAAAATGAAAGATATGGGCAAAGTCAATAAGTTTTTAGGGATGAACATTAAGCAAAGTAAAGGAGTGATTAAACTAAGTTTAGAAGAGTACATTATTAAGAAAGTCAAAGAGTTAAAAATGACTTTGTACCCAACACAAACTCCTTTGCAGCCAAGTGTAGACTATTACAGTGACTCCCCTAAGTTAGACAACGTGACACCTTTTCAAAGCTTAATAGGCATTTTGTTGTTTGTTGCAAATACTGGTAGACCAGATATTGCACAGTCCGTATCCTTGTTATCAAGATTTTTAAAGGATCCAAGAGAGATCCACATGAAGGCCGCTAAAAGGGTTTTGGCATACCTCTATACCACCAAGACCAGGGCTTTAATATACAAGGATGATGGGAAGAATTATTTCGACATCTTTACAGATGCATCGTATGCAGACTGTCCAGATGCTAAGTCAACCTATGGATATATAATCAAATATGCCTCAGCTCCAATATCATGGTGCTCCAGAAAGATCCCTTGCCTGGTAACATCATCCACAGAAGCAGAATATGTTGCAGCCAGTGAGACATTAAAGGAATGTACCTGGCTGGATGAAATATTAAAAGTATTAAAGATTGATGGTATTAAACATAAGCTTCACATAGATAATGAATCGGCAATTAAACTAGCCGATCATCCAATATTTCACTCGAAGACAAAACACATTCGAGTGAGGTATCATTTTGCCAGAGAATTGGTAAAATCGGGGCTAATTGAGGTTCAGCATATAGGTACCAAGGAACAAATTGCAGATATTTGTACAAAAATTTTGCCAAGAAAACAATACGAATATCTGTGTGAGCTGATCTTCAACAATAACTATTCAGATGATCATAGAGTACTGGTTAAGGGGGCGTGTTGCGAGTTACCCAGACTCGATGATCATTCTTGACGTGAAAATCATAATTTTCTAAAAGAAAAATTTTATTCATATAAAAGAAAGATTTCTGAAGTATTTGTTTCTCAACGTTGTAAACTACATCTGTATATTATATTTATGTATTTCTATATATTACTTTGTATTCAAGTATAAGAAAACTAACCTGTCCGATCAATCTCTATTATCATATTTAGAACTGTTCGTTATGACAGACAATACCAATAATATGCAACATCCAGAATTATCTCAAGCTGTCTCCACTCAAAACAATGCAGCTTTACATATATATGATAATAATATATAAATCTTATGGATATTCGTTACTTCTTTATTCCATACAAGAGAGATCTAATATACAATTATTATATAGTACAAGTAAGATAAACAAACTTTTCTTTCATACAATGTGTTTTATATGTTTGTTCATTTTGGTTTTATTTTTTATTTTTCTTTCTCGATAAGATAGAAGAGTGTGGGTTATATCACATATCACGACATCTAATATAAATAAGTAAGCTGTTTGATATTACTTATACACACAAATAAGTTATTTGAGAATGACAGACATTAATACTAATAATAACTATCATTCACAACCCCAACTATAAACTAGTACTAACTGTCGTGTGTCAAGATATAACCCATACTCTTTTATCTTATCAAGAAAGAAAAATGAAAAATAAAATCAAAATGAACAAATATATAAAACACATTGTATGAAAGAAAAGTTTGTTTATCTTACTTGTACTATATAATAATTGTATATTAGATCTCTCTTGTATAAAATAAAAAAATAACGAATATCCATAAGATTTATATATTGCTAACATATATACTATCCCACATTATGGAACCTATCACTGAATTAAGAAACGAACGTAGATATTCACACTAACGTTGCTCATGTCACGATATTACACACACTCCGAGGTGTTTTTCTTTAGAGAAAATTTTTACTTTAAATTAAGAAAATATTTAGTATAACAAACTAAGCTATTAAGCATAACTTGACTGTATATTAATGTATAATAATTGTATAACTTAGTATATATAAGAAGAGTAAGCCTTGTACGATATAATTACGACACTAGTATTTGTAAAGCTGCATTGTTTTGAGTAGAGACAGCTTGAGATAATTCTGGATGTTGCATATTATTGGTATTGTCTGTCATAACGAACAGTTCTAAATATGATAATAGAGATTGATCGGACAGGTTAGTTTTCTTATACTTGAATACAAAGTAATATATAGAAATACATAAATATAATATACAGATGTAGTTTACAACGTTGAGAAACAAATACTTCAGAAATCTTTCTTTTATATGAATAAAATTTTTCTTTTAGAAAATTATGATTTTCACGTCAAGAATGATCATCGAGTCTGGGTAACTCGCAACAGTATTTACTATCCCAAGTATGAGCCAAATAACTGACTTTAGAAAAGAACTTGTATCACTTCAGCTCGTGTTCATAGGCATCTACTGTAAACTATCTTAAAGATAAAAGTCTAAAAAGATATCTTATGTGAAAAAACCATGATTACATACATAGTTTTGTATATAGTATTTGTATTATTCAATACAATGAGCGACTACTTATAAAATATACGGTCTATTATGCTTCATTTATAACCTATTGGTTTTTACTCCACCCCTCATTAAATCGTAACATTTAGTAGTCCATGAAAAACACTGTGAAACACCATTACTTATTCCAATTGTAGATAATTTAGAAGAGTTTATCAAACAACAAAACTGGTAATAGGACTTCTAATATTCATAATGATGTAGAGAACAGTGGTAAATTCACCCAATATATCAATCAACCTTCTTCTAAACCAACATGAAGCATTAAGCGTTTGTGAGTTGAACATTTTATAAGAAAGGGGAAAACAGACACTGACTCACTTATTAGCTAAATCAGATCTTGATAAAAGCATCTTGAAAAACTGGAAAGAAAGTGGATGATGATATACTGATAGAAAATATCTTTCTGAAAGCATTAAATAGAATAAAAGACTGTGTGGAAGAAAAGAAATAGTAGAGTATATCAATTCTGTCAATAATACAACTCAGAGTAGTACTGCCCTGTCCTAATGGTTTAACTATATTTTTGGACAAGCAATTAAACATATTCTAAGTGAACCTAGATACATGTTTTGAATAATATCATTGGTTGTAAGTATATTAGTTGATTTTATTTGGTTTCTTTTATTTAATTGAAATTTGTTGACGCGAATCTTCGGTATATTAACCTCTATTCAAACTCACTACAGACTAATATGACAAAATAATATAATTTATAATGTGATGTTAGTGGCACTATAGATTCTCAGCGTATGTATAGTAGGATATTAGTGGTACTATAAATTTATCTTTTAATGCATGCATCTTTTTGCCCTACATAGCTAATATATAGGATATAATACTATACGGTGTACCTCATTTAATGTTCGAGCCTTTTTTAATATAAACTACCAAAATTATCTAGTCATTTAGTATGATGAATTTATATTATTAAAGTTATTTCTAGTGACATTTCAACAACAATTATGATATTGTTATTAGAGTGGAACTAAAGTTTTTTTCTTGATGTTTTCGAATATTTTTCATTTCAAAAATATTTCGTGAAAAAGCATCCATTTCTTTTTTCGGTAATACTGCAGGGGAACTTTATACAAAAATTTACATCGACTTTTTTTCGTGATTTTTTTGGACTCCTGTTTTCATTTCATTTATTTTCCATCTTTTTTTTTTTTTTTTTTTTTTCCATTTAGTAAAAACGAAGACAAACAAAAAAAAGAAATTAAATGAAGTTCAATGTTATCGTAACTCCAGAATTAAAGATGAGTAATACAAAGTAATACACCAGAGCTCATCTATTAATTATTTCGAAAAGTTGTACCCCAAATTAAGTTAAATAATTGAATTTAAAATCAGAGGTATTATTTTATTAATTATTTTTTACCTTTTGACCTTCTTCTTAACCTCTATTTGTGTTACGTAATAAACTTCTAGCTTAATTTTATAGGTGTATTGCTGACCGTTAAAGTTATCTTTGTTTAATATAATTTGTTAAGTTTGTGGACAATTTTTAACGAATTAAGAACATAAAAAAGAGAAATTGAGTACACAATATCTTTAACTGTTTATGAATCTCTTCAATCCGGAAGGATCTATTCTTTTACTGATCTTATTATTAACCTTATTTTTTTATATTTCTACGGACAAGCTAAGATATAATCTTCTTTTAAAAATGGTAAATGAAATGAGGAGGAGAGTTCTTCCAAATTATTCTAATTCAATGGATGATATAATACTTAAACGAGGTGGTTATGTTGCTGGTCTTGTCAATGATGGTAATACATGTTTTATGAATTCGGTTTTACAATCATTAGCATCATCTAAAGAATTAAATCAGTTTTTGGACGACTTTATAAAATCTCATTATGATGGTGATGATACCAATAAGAACTCTTTAACCAACATAAAATTCAGCGTTGCATTTAAGGCACTATTTGATAAGCTTAATGCAAAGTATTATAGAGATAAAAAATATTTCCGTCCAAATGGTTTATTAAAGACTATGGAAGCCGGTCCAAATAAAAATATATTGTTAGGGTATGATCAAGAAGATGCTCAAGAGTTTTTCCAACAATTATTATCTCAATTAGAGAAGGATATTAAAAGGTCAAAAAATGGAGGAAATGGTGATGACGAAAATAACACTAACCATAATAACCCTACTAATTTTGAGAAAAAATTGGTAAGAGAAAGGGAATTACCAAGTGATGCTCTTTTGGGCCAAAATCATTTAGACAAGGTTGGGACGGTCTATATTCCTACGGAGCAAATTGATCCTAATATTATGTTGGATAAGAAGCTAAATAATGAAGATAACCATTATTATACACCTTTTCAGCTTTTGACACCTTTGGATGGGGTTACTGTGGAAAGAATTGGATGTCTAACATGTGGAGAGAATGGGGGTATTAGATATTCAGTTTTTTCAGGATTGAGTCTTAATTTACCAAATGAAAATATTGGTTCTACCTTAAAATTATCAGAATTATTAAATAAATGGTCAGAACCAGAAATTATTGAGGGTGTTGAATGTAATCGTTGTGCATTGAAGGCTATTAAATCCCATCTTTTGGAACAGTATGAGCAAATGACATCATCCAATAAGAATGTTCCAACTAAATTAATAAATGCTATGAAGGAAAGAATTGAATTATTAGGCAATACATTAAAGAAGCCAGTGATTGATGATACTGATTATAGAAAGTTACATACAGAAAATATGATAAGAAAATGTTCTAAATCAAAACAAGTCCTAATTTCAAGGCCACCACCTTTATTATCAATTCATATTAATAGGTCTGTGTTCGATCCGAGAACATATATGATGAGAAAGAATAATTCCAGGGTATTGTTCAAGTCAAGAATTAATTTAGACCAATGGTGTTGTTCCCCAGACGAAATTAATTTAGATGCCCGTTTACCTATGTCTAAGAAAATTGATGTTGCTAGAGAATCTAGTGAAGATGAAAATATTGGGGGGGAATATTACGCTAAAGTACACCAAAGGTTCCAACAAGAATTTGAAGATAGTGAAGAGGAAGATGACGAAGATATTGAATATCCAACATCTAGATGCAGAAATGTTGACAATTATGATCCATTAGCTGGTCAATATCAATCTTATTCAAGTGAATCTGATTATGAGTTTGAAGGCAGCGAAAAGAGTGATGAAGTTATTGAATTTGTAGAAGAGACCGATTCCTTAGGAAATACAACTAGGAGAAAGGTTATCAGAGCAGAGAATAATATACAAGATTATAAACCTTCTGATTTAAACGGAACTCAAGAGTACACCACTGAAGATGCATTGAATTCAGAATCTGGTGAAGAGTTTTATGATGAAAGTGATGTTTCCAGTATTAATGAAGAAAGGGACGATAAATCAACAGACAAAGAATTTCAACCTACAAACCGTCCTTCCTTAAATATAATGCCAAAGGTTTCCAGTCTTCCTGCTTCTCCACTAACATACTCTTTACGCTCTGTTATTATTCATTATGGTACTCATAATTATGGTCACTACATTGCATTTAGAAAGTATAGAGGAGTTTGGTGGAGAATTTCTGACGAGACTGTGTATGTGGTTGAAGAAGCTGAAGTTTTATCTACACCTGGAGTATTCATGTTATTTTACGAATACGACTATGATGAATCCACTGGTAAGTTAAAGGATGATAATATTGAACAGTTTGAAAACCATAAACAGGAAGTTACAGTGATCAAAAAGGATGTTGATAGTGGTAATGTCAGTGATCACAATGTTTCCGATGATGTACATAATGATTCTGATTCTGAACAAATGGAGGGAACAAGTCATTAAATCCAACATAATGAAAATATTAAGAAATAAGATCAGTCATTTAATGTGATCATAGTTGGATAAGTTTTTCTAGCTTAGGATTCCACAGTAGATACTAGACTTTCATGAAATAACTTTAGTATAGAAAATAATCTATAAACATTATAAAATCTAAATTACATATATAAACTATCTATAAAAAAACGAAATTTAAAGAACTTATTGATCTAATCAAGTACAAATTGAACAAATATATACTTAGTTTTAGGCAAATACTTGATTATGTTGACCCTTAAGAAGTATACTTTGACATTTGAATCAAAAGGTATCATATTCGAGATAATTTGTTTTTTTATAATTAATGAACATTTTATAGTTTTTTAAAAAAACATTAGAGTAATATTTTTAGTCCATGTTTATTTTATGAATTTAGGCATATTAAACAAAACTTTCAGCAGCTTCATATTCTCTTCCTTTAAACTGGCTACGCCTTTTCAATAATTTCCTTCTTTCCTCTTCTTCCTCCTCATTAATTAATTCATCCACATCAAAATCAAAAGTATTTGGGTCTTCATCATTAGCATAATTCCCGATAACACGTTTTTTCAATCCTGTCTTTGAATCGATTTCAAACTTACCTGTTTTCTTTGATGTACTAATACTAGATGAAGAGACTCCAGTGGAGATATCACCAGCGCTAGACGATTCCTTTTCCTTTTTTAACCTAAATTTTAGGACATCTCTCTTAGCTCCATTCAGTTTTGTGTTCTTGCTACCTCTAGAGTTATCTAATTTAAAGGAACCTATCCCTGAAAAAATGGGCAATAAAAGGATAAAAAGAATGACCACAAACAGTAACACAAAATAAGCGTAGAAATCCATTGTTCTAGTGCAAGTTCTAGTAATGTGGATAAAAAGAACTACCAAAGGTAAATCACAAATTACAGTTTTCTTGGCTTAGATATCATGAAAAGATTTGTTGATACACATGTGTGCTGTACTGTACTTCGTAGAGGTGAATTAATTGTTATAAGATAATATTGAAATAAGAAGAATTAATTACAAGAGCCCTGCAAGTAGCGGTAACGACTGAAAAGACAAGAACGAAAAAAAGAAATCAAGAAAAAAAAATGTTGACAGTTTGACGTATAAATCCTGGAAATCTGTAAAAGGATTTCTTTTTCTGCAAAAACTGTTCTTCTAAAAATTGCTTCACAAGGGACAGTACCGTGTAGGATGATTATTCTTGCTCTTTCATTGCAATGTGAAATTTCTGAACACTTATATAAGGTTCACTGATAATGCCTAAGGAGTTTTGATTGTATTAGTATGATGATTGACAGAGTTTAAACAAGTACTTTTCAATAATAGTTCTTAAAATCTCCTTGCATGAATTTTTTAGAAAAATGCAATGAATTACATTGAATGATATCTAAAACGCTGTAAATTGACTTACATTAGATATTTCCTTTTTGTAAACATTTTCTTTGTTCATGATTAAAAACAAACTGATATTTCATATATGCTAAGTTGATTACGACTTTTCATAACATTTGACGCGATATTTGGGGAGCAGATTTCATTCATTCTTATCTTCGATCCTCATATTCTACTAGTGACTTGTACATATGAAGTTTTCTATCAATTCAACTGGACTTCGATAAGTATCGTTCACATAACAGCAACTTTCATCGCATCAATGAAAATGTCATTACATTCTTAGTGTTGGTATTATTTTGTTGGATTTGGTAAAATTTACGATCTTGAAATATTTTTTTTAACCTCATTGAAACTAGTGGGATGAATCCTAACCATTATGGACATTATAAAGATCATGACCTAAGTGGGTTGCAAAGGGTAAATTCCCATTTTTTTTTTTGATATTAAACTAATATTAAAACAAGTAATTTACCTATGCAAGAGATATGCTATTGTTAAAATGTTGGAATTGTCAGAATGTAGTGGTTTTATTACCTTGTCTTGAAATGAATAGATTAAGGCACTTATTTTTGCTGGAAATGCCAGACTAGTATACACGCTCATATAAACCAATGATTGGAGATAATCCAACAGGCATTATTATTATTATTAAATCCGATAAAATAAATGCTTGTATACAACCACATGAAAGTGCATGTTTTGTTCTAAAAATGAAATTATAAAAAGGAAAAAACACAAGAATGTAAAGAATCTGTTATTATAAATTATCTCTAAATATTTTAAGTAATTTTATTTTATTTATATACATATTTATTTTTTTATATTTTATAAAAAAGAGAAAGAGGAACTGTAATTGTTGACGCAAGACTGCAAGTATCGAAAACTTTGTTACTATCCATTTTAAATTATTATAAAGAACTGTTGTAGATTTATAATAGGATATTGGTGGTATTATATATATTTGTTATATTGCTTGGTTTTCTTTCTTCTACAATACTAATATACAAGATACAATAATATATAGTGTAACTCACTTTATTTTCAAATCTTTTTTATTATAAGCTTTTATAATTTCCCAGTTATTTGGTATAATGAATTTACGTTATCAGAGATATATCTAATCATATGGCAGCAAATATACAATTTATACCTAAAAAACAATAACCATATATAACATTGATCTGTTCTGTGGTGTATTTTTTTAAAAAAATTTCGTTTTTGGAAAAAATTTTGAATATAACCGTTTTTTTCTCTCGTAAAAAATGATATCATCTTTATGTCTATCTGCGTATATGTTTATCCTTACTACTTCTTATGTAGACTATTGTTTATGTATCATATAAAGAGGACATAACCAAGAATCATTTATCATATTTTACCTTATAGAAAAG
>JAKZLQ010000015.1:0-12007 GCA_023309525.1 Arxiozyma bovina
TTACGTATTGCTCAGTTTGTAAATAATGATATATGTAGATTTTATGTTAATAGTATAGTGATAATAAAAGGTTAATAATTGAAATGCAGTAATTGAAATGTTCTAGTGTTCATTAATAATATGTAAGTAGATGATGTTTATGCTATTTCCGTCCTGCAATTGCGTATTTCTACAATTCTTTTAGTCACATGGATGAAGAGGAAAGTATAATAGCAAATGGAAATTTGTAAATCTGAATGAGATATATGACTGATAGTTGGAACATGTGGATAGTGTTAATATAATATAAACATATTGGGATTATCATCATATATCACATTATTAAATACACCCATACACCCATACACCCATACACCCATACACCCATACACCCATACACCCATACACCCATACACCCATACACCCATACACCCATACACCCATACACCCATACACCCATACACCCATACACCCATACACCCATACACCCATACACCCATACACCCATACACCCATACACCCATACACACCCATACACCCATACACCCATACACCCATACACCCATACACCCATACACCCATACACCCATACACCCATACACCCATACACCCATACACCCATACACCCCCATACACCCACACTCCCATACACCCACACTCCCATATACCCACACTCCCATACACCCACACTCCCATACACCCATACACTTCTACTACGTCTATTTCATATCCTACTATATATCGGATCTATCTTCTCTATATCTCTTCGTTTTTAATATCTATCATTAATTTATATATCCCAAATATATTCACTACTTCTCTTTCCACTCTTATTCTATCACTTATACCTAACCTAACATCCTCTCCACCTACTCCTCTCTTTCCCATCCCTACCCCACATCTACCTCTTACTCCACTACCTTCTATCACCATCCTCCCATATCCTATTTCTTAATATCTCCCCCATATCCCCCTATCCTATACCTCCCTCCAACATTCACACTCTCCCCATCATCTATTCTTATCCTTTTATTTCTTACATTCCCTCCAATATCACTCCTCTACATTCTAATATCCATACACCCATTTTACCTCACCCCTTTACACCAACGATCAAACTACTCTTCTTCTCCAACTACACCACAATAATACTAACATTATCCATTACCCTATATAAACACCCCACCCTCTTCTCATCATATTTAAACCAATTAACCCTATTACTACCTTATCTTCTAATACCTACATATCCTTACTATTTTATCTCTACAGATATTTCTACTTCCTAATAATATACCCATTAACATTCCCTACTACTCCTATACATATACACCCCACCATCCTTTTTTATATTTACCCCAATTAACACTACTTTTAACAACTTATTATTTATCACCTATATATATACTCTATTAATCTTCCCTTATTCTACAATTATATCACTATAATATAAATATTCTCTACCACACTATATCTATACACACCATCATCCGTTCTATATATCAATCTCAATTATCTCTACTTTACCACTTTACCTTCTAACACCTACATATCTCACTCTCAACTCTTTACTAATCTTCCTATTTCCTAATAATATACATATTAACATTATCTATTACTCTTTATATACACCCTCTTTTCATTATATTCACCCCAACTATCTCTACTTTTATCTTCTTATTATTTAACACCTACATATCTATACTCTACTAATCCTCCCTTCTTCTACAATTATATCACAATAATACTAACATTATCTATTACCCTATATATACACCCCACCATCCTTTCTATATATTTACCCCAATTAACTCTACTTATATCTTCTCACACCAACATATCCTTACTACTTTCAACTTTCTACTAATCTTCGTATACCACAATAATTTTAACATTATTTATTACTCTATATCTATACACCTCACCCTCTTATCATTATATTCATCCTAATTAACTCTACTCTATCTCCTTACCTGACTACTTTCAACTCTCTACTATTCTTTCTATTTTACGATAATATCAATATTAATATTCTCTACATCTATTCACCCCACCATCCTTTCAATATACTCACCCTAATTAACTCCACTTTATCATTCTATATTCTATCACCTACATATTCTTCCCTTTATCGACACCCATACACCCATACCATCATTCTCTACTTCTCCTATACATATACACCCCACCCTCCTTTCTATATATCAATCTCAATTAACTTTACTTTTATTATTTAACTCCTACATATATACTCTACTAATCTTTCCCTCTTCTATAATTATACCACTATAATATTAACATTCTCTACTACTCCTATACATATACACCCCACTCTCTTATCATTATATTAATACCACATAACTCTACTTTAACACGTTATCTTCTAAGACCTATATAATATTACTACTTCCAACACTTCACTAATTTTCCCTTCTTCTATACCTATATCTATACACTCAACCATCCTTTCTATATATCCACCCCAATTTACTCTACTATTATTACCTTATTATTTAACACCTACATATCTACATACTACCAATCTTCCCTTCGTTTACACCTTTACCACAATAATATTAATATTCTCCACTACTCCTATATCTATACACCCCAACATCCTTTCAACACATCAACGCCAATTAACTCTACTCTCCCACTTTTTCTTCTAATACTTTTACTTACATATCCTTACTACTCTGAATTCTCTACCAGATTACTCTTTTTCTCCATCTATACCACTATAATATTAACATTCTCTACTACTCTACTTAATCATACACCCCACAATCCTTTCTATATACTCACCTCAATTAACTTTACTTTTATCTTCTAACACCTATATATTTTTACCACTTCCAACTCTTTACTACTCTACTTTTCCTATATCTATACACCCCACCATCCTTTCTATATATCCACCCCAATTTACTCTACTATTATTACCTTATTATTTAACACCTACATATCCTTACTATTTTCTATATCTATACCATAATAATACTAACATTTTTTATTACTCTATATCTTTACACCCCAACCATTTCTACTATTACTACCTTACCTTCTAATATATATATTCTCTATACTCTCAACTCTCTACTATTCTTCCTATTTCACTATAATATTTACATTATCTACTCTCTATATCTATACACCCCACCCTCGTTTCTATATATTTACCCCAACTAACTCTACTATCATTACCTTATTATTTAACACCTACATATCCTCACCACTACTTACCGGAAACCAAAATACTATTTTCTACAACTATTTCATGATAATATCAACAATAATATTCTCTATATCTATACACCCCACCATCTTCTTATTATATTTACCTCAATTAACTACCTTCATCTTCTAACACCCATATATTTTTACCACTTCCAACTCTTTAATACTCCATTCTCTATATCCACACACCCCACTATCCTTTCTATATATCAATCTCAATTAACTTGACTTTTATGATTTATTACCTACATATCCTCACTACTTTCACATCTCTACTAATCTTCCTATTTTATGATAATATAAATATTAATATTCTCTACTTTCACTATATCTATACACCCCACCATCCTTTCTATATATTCACCTTAACTCTCTCTATTATTACCACCTTATCGTCTAATATTTATATATTCTTCATACTCTCAACTCTCTACTAATCTTTACTTCATCTACACCTACACCACAATAATATTAATATTCACTATTACTCTACTTATCCATACACCCCACTCTCTTATCATTATATTAACACCACATACACTCTACTATTATCTCCTTAACTTCCAATACCAACATATCCTTACTATTTTCTACACCTATATCACAATAATACTATAATTATCTTTTACTCTATATCTATACTCCTCACCATCATCTCAATATATCCACCCCAATTAACTCTACTATTACCACCCTATCTTCTAATACCTACATATCTTTACTATTTTCTCCATCTATTTCATGATAATATAAATATTAACATTATCTATTATTCTATACTTCTATACATCCCACCATCATATCAATACATCACTTCAATTAACTCTATTCTCTCACCCTATATTCTAACACGTATTCTTTTCCCCACCACTATTAACTTTCTACTACTCTTCACTTTTTCTACATCTATACCATTATAATATTAATATTCACTATTAATCTACTTAATCATACACCCCACCGTCCTTTCTATATATCAACCCTAATTATCTCTACTATTACCACCTTACCTTCTAATATATACATCTATACACTCCACCATCCTTTCTATATATTCACCTCAATTAATACCACTTAACTCTACTTTTATCTTCCTATCATTTAATACCAACCTATTCCTACTACTCTCAATTCTTTACTAATCCTCCCTTCTTCTACAATTATACCACTATAATAGATATATTACTCTATATCTATACACCCCACCATCCATTCAATATATCCACCCCACATGACCCTACTTTTATTATTTAACACCTACATATCCTTACTACTCTCTATTAATCTTCCTTTCTTCTACAATTATACCATAATAATATTAACATTATTTACTTCTCCTATACATATACACTCCACCGTCCTTTCCATATATCAACTCTAATTAATTCTACTCTTATCATCTAACACTTACATATTCTTACTACTTTCAACTCTCTTCCAATATTAACATTATCTATTACTTTTCTTATCTGTACACCCCACCATCTTCTCTATATTTACCCCAACTAAATCTATTATTACCACCTTCTCATTTAACACGTATATATCCTCACCACTATTCACTGGCAACCAAATTACCATTTACTACATCTACACCATTATAATATACAGATTAATATTTTCTATTATTCTACTTATTCATATACCCCACCGTCCTTTCTATATATCCAACCTATTTATCTCTACTATTACCACCTTATCATTTAATACCTACATATCCTTACTATTTTCTACACCTATATTACTTAATATTAACATTATCTATAACTCTTTATATACACCCCGCCATCCGTTCCATATATCTACCTCAATTAACTCTAATTTTAATACTTTATCTTCTAAAACTCACAATATCTTTATCATTTTCAACTCTTTACTAATCATCCCATCTTCTACAATTATACCACAATAATATTAATATTCTCTACTACTCTATATCTATACACGCCACCATCTGTTTTATATATTCACCTCAATTATCTCTACTCTAACACTCTATATTCTAACACCTACATATCTTTACTACTTTCAACTATTTACTACTCAATTCTCTATATCTATACAACCCACCATCCTTTTTTTTATATCCCCTCTAATTTGCTTTTATCATTTAATACCCTCATATTCCTACTACTCTCAACTTTCTACCAATCTTCACTTTTTCTACATCTATACCATTATAATATTAATATTCTATATTATTACTATATATATACACACCACCATCTTTTATATATATCAACCCGAATTAACTCTACTATTACCACCTTATCATTTAACGCCTACATATCTACACTCTACTAATCTTCCCTTCTTCTACAATTATACCACGATAATATTATCATTATCTACTACTCTACTTATCCATACACCCACCTCCTTCTCATTATATTACGCCTTTCTACTTTATCTCTACTACTCTCTATTCTAACACCCATACTCTCCTTTTTTAATATACATTTTTCACTCATTACTCTCATTTTACCCAAAATATCATCACTGTTGACGCAAGGCTTCAGTATCGAAAACTTTGTTACTATTCATTTTAAATTATTATATAAAATTGATGTAAATTTATAATAGGATATTGGTGGTATTATAAATTATTAGATATTTATAGTAGGATATTAGTGGTACTATAAATTGTTATTATATTGCTTGGTTTTCTACTTTCTACATAACTAATATACAAGATATGATAATATACAATGTAACTCTTTTATCTTTGAATCTTCTTTCTAAAATAAATTTTCATAACTTTTTCAATCACTTGATACGATGAATTTAGATTATCAAGTATAACTCTAATCATATTTCAACAATCACTATACAACCTACCCTCACCTCTATCTAAATATATCTTTTTTACACAAACCATATTTTTTCACACTATCCTACTCCAACCAATCCCTCTTCTTCCCCACTATTCTTAAACATCCCTCACTATCCCCCATTCATACACACCCACCCACTGACGTTCTCACCCACTCTCCTATTCACCCAATCTTCCCTACTATATCCCTTCATACACCCATACGTCCTCTGTTTCATTACGTACTAACTTTCAATATACTCTCATTTTTATTCCATACCTCAATACTTCTCCTTACTCTCTCGCCCATCATCTCTATATTTATCACTTACATACCACTAGACTCCTTCCTTTTCTACCTACTCTACTCTCTTACTATTATTCCTTTCGTACAAACACTCCTTCACTATTGAAACTCCTATATCCTCTTGTTCAAAACACCTCTTACTCTCCTCCAACTCATTCCTGTCTCTTCCACTCTCTCCCTACACTCCTTCTCATTCTATTATCTATATTTCTATATTTATCATCCCTATATCTTCTCTACAAACCTCTCTTCTTAACCTTTTATCCCCCATTCTACTCCTCCTCACCTCTTTCTCTCTGATCCATTTACCTCTTACATTCCTTCTTCCATTATTTTTTTCGCACACCCGTACACCCTCTTTACGTCACCACTCTCCACCGGGAACCAATCTTCCCTTTCTCTCTTACTATCACCACCATGAGATACATATCCACATTATCTACTACTCTCTATTCTAATACCCACATATCCCCCTTCCCTCACCCTTTTCACCTGAAACACAACATACCTTTCTTTCTCCCACACCTCCATGATATTATCCATACTGACATTCCCTACTCTCCATACACCCCACCATCATATCTCTGTTCTCAACTCAATCTACTCCACTTCTACTACTCTCTGTTCTAATATCAATATTCACATCCTTGCCACTTTCTACCGGTAGCCAATATATTCTTCTTCTCGAATTATCCTATGACATACAGTTTAACATTCTCTATATCTCTACACACCCCATCATCATATATCTGTTTTTACCTTAACACTTTTTACTTCTACCACTCTCTATTCTAATACCCACATATCCTTCCAACTTTCTACCTATAACCAATATACCCCTTTTCTAGGACTTCCTCATAATAACGTCAACATTAACATTATCTGTTACTCTATTTTCTTCATTTTTATATATCACTCCATCTCTTCTCTCTATCTATCTTCTAACACCTACATATCCTTCTAACTTTCTACCCGTAATCAATGAATCATTCTTTTCCTATCTCCCCCATAATAATATTAATATTTACTCTCCCCATTACACTACTCTCTATACCTCCCTATACTACCCTGTTTTCTCTCTGTTTTCACTTCAATCCACTCTACTACTCCCACTCTATATTTTGACACTCACATATCCTTCCAACGTTCAACAGGGAATCAATCTGTCTTGATTCTCCTACTGATCCACCATATACTACATATTTACCTTCTTTGTTATACTACCTTCCATACTTTGATACAACACTCTCTCTCCTCTCTTTTTGCTATCACTCTACTCTCAATATTCTAAGACCCTATTTACCTCACCACCTTTCTCCAAATACCCCTTCATAACAAACATAATCACATGCTTTATTTCTTTACTTTCTATGTCTCTACACATCACTCTCTCTTCTCTATATACTAACTTCAATATAATGTACTTCTACAATATTATCTTTTATTACTTGTACATCCTGTTTACCACACTACTGTTCACTATGAACCAAACCACTTTATTTTCTCTAAATTCCCCACTATGACATATATTTTAATATTCTCTATTTTTCTCTCTGTCACTGTATATTCTCTCTGCTTATACCTCACTCTACTCTATTTTTTCTATGCTATATTCTAATACCCATATATCCCACCACTTTCAACCATGTACAAATCTACTCTATTTTTCTCCAACTATCTCATGATAATATCAATATTAACATTCTATACACCCATCTTCTCTATTCCTGTCTTAATCAACTCTACTTCTACCACTTTCTGTTTAACACATCTTCTTTACCTCTCCACTCTACCCTTTTTCTCCATCTATGTTACCATGAGATACTTATTAACATTCTCTACTATTCTATGCTCTATATTTTCAATTCACTTCCCCATCTCCTCTCTTTTTTCAACTCAATTGACCATGCCTCTATTACTCTCTGTTGAACACCCGTACACCCTCCGTACCTCACCACTTCTCACTGGGAACCAAACCACACTTGTTCCATGGCTATCCTTTGAAAATATATCTACATTAACATTCTCTACTACTCCACTCTCTATATTTCTATACATCTCCCCACCATACCTTCTAATACCCACTTACCTCACTACTTTTAATTAGGATACTATCTATCTGTTTTTCTCTACTGATCTTTCATAATATTCACATTGACATTTTCTACTACTTTTCTCCCTCTATTTCTATACACCCCATCATCACATTTCTACTTTCATCTCACTCTATACTCTACTACTACTACTACTCTCTATTCTACCACCCCCCTACCTCGTCACTGTTACACCGTGTATTAATCTATCTATTTTCTCCATCTGTTCTACTGTGATAGATACTACCTGTCTCTACTACTGTCTATTCCATAACTATTTATATCTTTCTACTGGACGCCTGTGGCCTCAACCGATGAACACATTAGATATTTAGTTTATATGTTGCTTGCTTTTTTTTCTATATGTATGTATATATGTATGTATATGTACGTATGTATGTATAAGTAAATGAGTTTGTACTTTTATCTTTTTATCTTTTTTATTTTTTGAAAATTTTTGTTTTTTTTTTTTTTTTTTTTTATTTTTCTTCGAAACTCATATCTATGCATCGAGGCATCTCATAAAAAAATCTTTAATTAATAATAAAAAACTTCTTTAACATATGATAATTATGGTAATAATTCCAGCAGATAATACCCACTTCACAGCTTATTAAGACTACATTCTACAACAACTATCTAACCGCTTCACTAATTTCTGCAAATGTTTATTGATATGGCTATCCCATGACTTATCACAACACTTTAAGATTGCTTTCTACTCTTACCTCTTTATACTACTATTCCTTCTAATAACCATTTCGTAGCTTATCATAAGCATTGATTGAAAATACATTATAATTATGCTCCAATTACAAGCCTCCATGCTACAATCAATACATCGTAATTACAACTATGATTATTACTAATCAATTAAAATAGATTGTTACAACAAATGCTCATTGAAACACTATCTCTTGTGATTATTGTCTAACTTATTAAGATTACCATTACTACAACTAATAATATTCCATTGATCACTTGTCTTTTATAAAAATATCCTATATTAATTATTCTACAAACATTCCACCACTCAACAACTAACCGTAATTATTTCCAAATAATAACTCTCACTGTGATATTTTTCTAACTCTTATCTCTACATATACTTACTCTTTTCTTTATTTTTTCCCCATCTGACTCTCTCTTTTTTTCTTTTTCATACAAAGACTTCCTCCGAGAAAAAAAGGTTTACTTTCGGAAATGAACATCACAAACACAAGAAAAAATTATTCACAACTTCACTCTTAGAACAACAGACAACACTGTATACTCACTACTTTCACAGAAACATATAGAGAACTAACACCTCTGTTTTCTCTTCTGCAATCTAACTTGAAATAGAATAGCACAAAGATGTAATTGCTAATTCTATTGACACTCATTCCACTCAGCTGATTGTGGAAACACAACAATATTAACATCACCTATTGTGATTATATTACCACTATGCCATGAATATTCTCCATTCATAATCACTTAACAAAACAACAATACCTTGCTCCATCAACATATAACTATTCATTTACAACACTATGTGATTACTATCTCTTCGAATAATTATTAAACTAATTACCAATACTATTCTTACAACAACTATTACTTGTTGAAATAATTATTTCTTGGAAAGTAGTGGTATTAGTAGTTAATACAGTCATGACTTAAGTTATTAGTAAATTGGATCTCTGGTTTGTTAAAATTCTATACAAATAATATACATAAATATATAATATGTTTATACATAAAATACAAATTGATCCTTCATATTTTTATTTCTCATTTTAAAATATTTTTCTTCTTGAAAATTTTTTTTTTTTTTTTTTTTTTTTTTTTTTAATTAACATTCTTGACGATATAAATAAAACAGTCTTTAATATAGAAATATAATGGGCATGGTGTCCATGTTCTAACATTATTCCTTCATTTAACAAATTACTACTATAAGAAAATTCTCACAAACATTATTTCTTGCTCTGTTAAAATTGCACTTGAACATAACTACTTATTACACTAACTATTTACTATAACTTAAACACACCACTCAACGTGCTAACCTGCAACTATTTAAAACTATACCACACCTGAAATTTCTTGTCCATTATTCACTAACAACCTAACACAACTATTCTTGATACTATCTTCCTACATACACTCTTCTTCTTTTCATATGGTAATACTGTTCCCACAGACTACGTTGTAAAATACCACACAACACTATAGAAAAGGAATACATCATCTACTGTAATGCTACTATACTGATATCTACTCATAAATATGTTCAAAATCACCTTCCCTATGGACTGCTTGTGTCTTCGAACAAGGATGTAATAACTGTTGCACTATCTTATGTTTTTCTCAGAACACTCCACATAGCATGTATATAATGGAAGAATAATGTATCTTTTCGAACTGTATCATTACTGTATTTTGAAAAATTCGTATGTACTTCTCACGCACACAGACACAGTTGATATTATGTAAATTTTTAATCAGAAAAATTATATTAACATAAACACTTTGATATCTCTCCTGGAGATTAATCTAGAATATTTAATAGAACTGTCCAAGATCCAACAACCTTGTTTATAACTCTCTTTCAACCTTGCAAACTCCCTTTGTTAAAAACATAATTATCAACCACCTATTATCCTTCTGTGAATTAACATTTTTACACCAACCAAGAATAAATCAATGATACTCCTCACACACTGTCTTTACAAAATCACTTTAACCCATAATATCAAATGTTCAAATCAACCGCTAACTTACACAGATGTAGCTAATTAAACAAAACTTCACTAACAAATACATAAATTATGTAAAATAAATAACGACAATACATCATAAACATTTTGTGCTCTGGTGTACTCCCTTTGAAGAGAGCATGTATTATCAAAAATATAACAAAAAACAGAACTCCTTCATGACAATATATCACTGATAAACACATTTGAATAATATAGGGACGTATTAGCCCTTTCCACATGACCAATAATTATATATGTTTCAACAATCTCTTTATGCTTCTACCACAGGGATTACACCAGCATATACAGACTGTTAATATTCTCCAAGAACTCTACCTCAATTATCTGCTTATTTTTTATTTTTGATCCTTGTCGAATACCACTCCTGTACATCTGTTAGAGCATCCTTTTTTTTTAAACAGCAAATTTATTAGCATTTCCCAATTCCACTGTGTTTGCATTGTCACTGCACATCAATGTGTAACTACACTCTGGGACGTACTCAACGGTTTCACCAACTAACACATGTAAAATATTTATTAAGACTCTCCACATGTTTCAACAAACTACGGGCACACCTTTGTAAATCTCTTCTTATTTCTTCCACCCTCTCTTCATTAAAAAATAACTGTAATCCTTCTACTAACCATCTGTTCTTTCCATTCCCACTTATGTTTTCAAAATATACATTTGTATTACTGTGACTATTTAACAACTTCATACATTATTATTCTTTAAAATATGTATGAGCATACAATAATATTATTCTAACATGCATATATGTAATTATTTAACATGATCATTTTATAAGATTGTTTTAACCTTACTTATC